>JZKD02S1674449.1:205193-242448 GCA_000966675.3 Picea glauca
TCTAGCATTTGATAAGTCTTAGAACTAGTTCAAACATCTCTTGAATGCTTATTGTTGATACTCTTTAGGAAAACAATTGTTGATTACTGTTATGAGATCTATGAATAGGACTTCTTAACAGAAGCTTAGCATCTCTTCCATATTCAACCCTTAGAATAGGTTTAGGTTTATTCCCATTAAAGAATAAAAGTTATCTCTAAATCCATATATTTTGGATGTGCGTCTAAGTATTACAAACATCGTATTGACAATCATTTGCACTCTAATTTACATCAATAGATTGGAGCCTAACAAAGAGGTGATCCATAAGTCCCTCATTTTACTTGGCGTTTTCCCACTAATACAATCTATCCATTGGCGGCATGAATATTGGTCAATTGTTTGATTAATTTTGGTTCTAATTTCCTTATGCATTGTAGTTTTGTTTCTTTATTTTTTATTAGATTAGTTGTTTGTTTATTTCATGAAATTCAATCATTTGACTCATACACTAAATTCTATCCTATTTAGCTGACCCAAATGGACTTGTAAGTGTCCCTCTTTTGCTCATTCAAGTGGTGAAAATGATACAATAGATTGACGACCATACTGGGGAAAGGTATGAATTTCCTCCCTATTTGGGTTGTTTGAGAACTTATTTTTAATCTATTTACCTTGCAGGGATCATAACCAGCCCAGTCCTATCTGCAAAAAGCTGAATTCAGAGCTGGAACAAGAGAATTTCATTTAAAATTTTCTTCCCGAATGCGTATCAGAACATGCACGGGTTTTTTAGCCCGCATGCGCATCTTCCGAGCATGTGCACCAACAACACTATGTTTCCTAGCGCAATTTGTGCATGGTGTGCCAACAAGTCCTTGTTTCTCTACGCATTGGCACCACATGCGCCTTTGTCTAAACTGAGGCCCACACATCTGTCCAAAAAACCAATATTGTAAGAGTTTTTGGTGATGTTTGGAAGGACTCTAGCTCTCTAAATATTGATTCTATGTAATTTGTAAATGCACCACACTTAGATTCCCTCTCCACATGAAGGGTTAGTCAAAACATAGGCACTTAGGAGGTTAAAAAGAACCATATTTCTCCTCTCTTTCTTTCATTTTTCCACATGGATGGCTTGTTTTGATTGTAAAAGTTAGGTTAAGATCATTTGTTATCACATATATAAACACTTGAATTGGGACCAGAAATCAAACTTCAATCATTGAGTATGCTCTTCTCTCGTACCATAGAGTGATCTTGAGAATCAGAAAAATGATTGAGGGAAGATTTCATCTCGCTTAAAAAATAAAATCTTTAGGAGAGGACAAAGCCCCCCTAGGACCCCTCTTAGTTTCTTTTCAAAACATATTAAATTTGTAAGGTCCCATACATGCCCACATGTTGCAAATATTAGGATAGTTTTTGAAGCTACTTTCTTAGTTTACATCACTAGGGAAGTTTAAATATTATTGTAATGAAACCATTCATGCCCACATGCTTGCAATCTAGGATAGTTTTTGAAGCTTTCTTAGATTAAATCACATTAGGGAATTTAAAGGATTGGTAAGGACCCATATGTCCACATGCAATTTCTTTAGGGACTTCAAAATTCCGCAAGGTTGTACCAATGGCATCTAGTAAGATATGTAATCAAGACTTGTAAAGTACCACACAAAGTCCACATGCTGCAAGGGGACAACTAACTTATTGAAAATTTGGCACATTTTATCACTTTCTCACACACAAAGTCACTACTCACTCACATAATTTCATCTCAAATTGTGGAGGTTGAAGTAGGTTTCCTCCCAAGGGATTCTAAAATGTCCCACTATTTCTTGAAGGAATTATCCACTCCCACTTAATTCAAACGAGATTGGTTCACACCTCCAATCTCTCAAACAACCACATCTAAAATTTTTCTAAGAAAACTCACTAATTTTTCCTCCACAGTAGGTGCCAAAAGAAGTTTTTAGTCTAGGTAGGATCTCGAGGATAGGCATCCAAAAAAATCCACGTTATCTGGTTCTCATATCTTCAAACATTAGAAGTTGACAAATAGGGAACTTTAAAATCCTCCAAGTCAAGTGTTCCTACACCATAAGGCAGGGAGATACCCCTGAAGGGTCGAAGGCCGAGGTCCATTTGTTCTGTGCATCCCCCCTTGAGGCACCCACCTCTTGGAAGGGGTCTAGCCCGTGACCCATTTATGAGGCCGAAAACCTAAATGCCGCACTTTGACCGAGGTACCTAGTGACCAAATTTTAGGAAATCTACGCAGGTGGAAATTGTGGGCTGCAATTGCACCTTGATCGAATTTTGTGTGGCTATTGGGAAATATTTCCATCTCTTTCAGGATATGCATCCTCTACCCCTCATTATAACTGATTATTTCATCCTTCACTAGTTCCTCTTCCAGTGGCTTTGGACCCCACTGTTAAGTACTATTAGAAGGTCCAATACTATTTGAGAGGAAGGATGTTACATATTTTTAGGACACGAGCATTTGTTTTCTTTGTTCTCCCACACAGACAAAATCCACCTACCCACATGTATGCTTCTTTTCAATTGATTTATGTGTGATGATCTTGTGATTGCATATGATTGTGAGATATATTGTGAAGGTCCAAAATTATACAAAGACTCTTGTTCATTGATTTCTCTCATCACCATTCACACACATTTCACTTTTCTAGTCGGACATCATAAGGGACCCACAGAATCCCCGTTGTTCTAGATGCTTGCAGAACCTCCCTCCTCTTTTAGGAGGTGTTCCTAGTCTTGCCAAATCATCGGCTCAACCCTCTCACACCCCTGTGAGTGATACTATATTTGGATCAACTTTGCTTGGTTCCACTTTGCTTGGGTCCAGTTCCCAAGGTCAACCATCCACTAGCTCTCCTTTACAAGGAAGTAGGGGGTAAACTTCTTCTCAAGGAGGAAGTACAACCCATTCTAACCCCCCTCAAGGGTCAGGTACACAAACCGCTCACACCATGGATGGAACCAATCCTCTACCACCACTCCATATGCCATATTTGGCATCCCTCAACATACCAGATATGAGAAAACTCACGAATGATCCTATATTGCATGACCCCACATGGCCTGCAATGCTTACCAAACTACCTTCGAACATTCCCAAGTTTGAAGGAAAGGCGGGAGAAGATGCTGCCAACCATGTCATGACCTTCCACTTATGGTTCTCTTCAAACAACATCATGGATGACTCCGTCCGATTAAATTTATTTCAACGCACACTCATAGGTCCATCAACCAAGTGGTATGTAGACGAAAAATCAGGGTCCCATGTGACTTTTTAATCATTGGCCAAAACATTTTTGACCTTCTTTGAACTACCAATATTCCATGACAATGGTCTATAACTGCTCTCAGAGTTTAAACAAACCTTAGCCACACATATCGACGACCACATTCATGAATGGCATCGGCGACATGGTTTATGAAAAGCAAAAACCACCAAGCAACAATGTCTCGATTGGTTTCTCAGATCACCTGTCCCTCTCCTTGCCAAAGATGTGGCCTCCACCTTCCCCCAAAGTGAAGAGGAAGCCATCAACAAGGATCAACTGTACGACCTCATTTATTCACAATCTGGATACTTATATACGGTACTAGCTGACACCCTAAGACATGTACCATTCAACTAGGACAAAATTGGGATGTCTTACTCAGCGAATGGATTGATTGGCACCACAACACACCACAATCCATACATCAAACCACCACCTATGTACGGTACACACCAACATCCATCGATATATGGAGGACCCTCTTATTACCCTCCTCCCCTTTATCAGTAACGATACTCTGTTGTTTCCCTCCCACCCATGAGTGGACCAGCATCGACACCCATGATGCGCCCGACTATTCAGCCAAGTTCTGGTACCCCCTCTAGCTCAACTTACACCCTAAGCACTAGTGAAAGAACTATGCCTTCCTATGCACCCTATGGGTCATCACCACAAAATAATCCGTACTTTCCATTTCTTGGTCCTCCACAACCCATTGCTCCTCCACAAGGACAACCACACATTGGGGTTAACTTTGTTCAACCCTCTCCCATTCAAAAATTTAAAAATTTTGAACAACTGAATACAGAAAATCCGACTCATCAGTCGAATAATGCCAAAAAGAAAGGGAAAAAATGAAACAATAATAATCTAGTACCAGGATGAAACAACCCCCAACAAAACCAACCTACTGGGGGAAACCAGAATCAGGGGAACCAGAACCCCCAAGGGGGAAATAACAACAAACGCCAAGGGAGGAACAAAAAAAACAACCTCCATATGAAAATCCTTTGTGCTCTTTGTGGTGATCATCGTCATTATACTTACCATTGCCCCCAAATATATGAATTCAAACAGATGAAAGATTCCATGAATGTGCCACGTCCTCCAGCGTCGCCTGCCCCTCATCAGGCCCCACAATAGTATTTGCAACAACCACCCCCAGTTGTGTTACAAAACCCTATTCCACACCAAGGTGTGATGAATACCTGGCAGGAGATGCACCCTGCCCCACCACATATGGGACAGTATCAAAACCCTAGGAATCTGACAGATCGCAATATCCTCCTCACTAGCGAAGAATAAATTATTCTACAAGCACACAGTCGTCAATACAATGCACCCCCTAGATCTACTCCCACCACTTCGGAAGTAGTTCCAGTTACAACTAGACAAAATTTGATAATTCCTCTCCCTAACACTGAACCACCCATTCGTATTCCTCGCATCCCATTACAATGGAATGCCAACAACCCTTAGGCTAGGGAAAAACACAATTATAGTCTAGTCGATGACTTGACGCAATGTCCTGCAACCATGTCGGTTTTGGAGGTTCTCCAAACTTTTCCCACTCAATAGAAATCATTTATTTCCACCTTGGGGGTATTCAACCCTACTGATACTAGACTCATCACATTTGATCTAGATTGTGGGGAACCCCATCTCCCTGCTTTGGTAGCTTTCTAGATACCAGTCAAGCTTCATAACATCAAAGTTCATCGATGCATCATTGATGAAGGGGCACTCACATGAATCATGTCCAAAATGGTATGGTAGAAACTTGGCTCCCCTGAGCTAATACCATCCACCATCACTTTGAGAGCTTATGATGGACGACCATCCTCTCCTGAAGGGCTCTTTCAAAATGTCCCCATTGAACTCGGGGGGGAAACCATTCTTATTGACATTGAAGTTATTAATGTCCTACTTGATTACAACATCTTATTTGGACATAGCTACATGTAAGATATGAAGGCTGTGGCCTCTTCTATGTTTCGAACGATGATGTTCCCCCACAATGGGAAGATCATCACCATCAACCAAGTTTCACATTACGAGCCCAACCATTCCTCCAACATAGATAACATCCTACCTCTTGTCCACACTAATTCTGACGCCTACCCACTCGTATAGATGGCCCCCAGAATTTTCAAGGACCCATCCTTGTTGGGGACATACCGCGGAGCACCCCTGCTCATACACCCCTCAGCACAGGTGTGTGTCGTGTCTTCCAACGGAATTGAAAATAGAGATACCATTCCTCCCATAGAGGCTTCTCCACTCCCTAATGTCCCACTAATGGAAGAAATCCTACCTTAGGAACCCCCTAAGAACCCTCCGACACCACACACCCCCGATTTCACCCTCCCCTAGGGTCAAATCTCAGTTTGGGAGACAATCCCCCAAGCAATTATTCAAATCCCATTCTTCTACCCCCTACCGGGAGTACAATATTTTCAGGTAGCCGTAATGCTTACCCTTCACAACATGGTTCTTGCCATTCCAGTATGGTAGCTACACCCACTTGTGATGGTTCATCAACCATCCCTCCCTCCTGAAACAGAGGGAATCCCGATGTAGATTCCAATACTAAATCCAACTACACCACCTTCACCCCCACTTTCCAGCACCCCTGCCACAACTAGGGGCAGATGAAAGAAGAACAAGCCCACCACTCCACTTCCTCCCCGAGTTCAACTTCCTTGTGCACTATGCGAGAAAGAAGGACACCCCACAAATAGATGTCCCTCTATCCCCGAGTTATGCAATATGATCAAACTTCCTCGAGCACCACACCGCTCATCGCTTCACCAAGCACACCCATTAATTCCACTGTGTCCCCTACTATAGAAAGTAAAGGATTGCGAACCATATTTTCATGTTCCATCTCTTTAGAGTATGGCCACTACACTCACCATTTCCTGACACTACCTTAGTTTTGACAGACGCTAATGACAATACGCCAAAATTTTCAGCAGGACCCCTCTCCACCCACGTCATCAAGTACCCGAGTCACTAACATCCATTATGTCATGGCTTCAGTCAACAAACGGATGAGATTTCCTTTCTCCTTCTATGACTCACTTGATCATTTCACATACCAGTGTCCCATGATCATTGAATATAGGCGTCGTAAAATGGCTCTTATTCAAAATCCTTCAATCACCCCACTTCCGGTGATACAGGTGATTCCCCCTACTCCCTCTCCAGATAATGTTCACATCATATCCCCTTAACCTGAGGCACTTCCTACCCTCCATGGTTCCTGGATAGACTGTTTGAGGATTTTCCCCCAAATCCCCCCAATTCTCTAGTTCATTTCCCTCAGGAAATTTTACCCCCAACCACAGTCTACAACCCATAGTATCTAGACATTTGGTTTATGTCAAGCATGCCATCGCACCATAGTTGCAATACCCCCTCTACATCTTCACCCCCTGAAGATAATCACATAGTGACAATCACCAATGTTACATCCCCGTATCCCCTATATTCTCACACTTTCCACTGTGATGAAGATATCCTAGAGGAACTAAATGCAACTGATTTCCCATGGAATGTGCTCCATCACAAAGTGCTCTTTATCTCACAGGAATCCTTTGGCCCTCCTATTCAGGCCTCCATATGGGCAATCAAAAAAAAGGATTTCATTCCATCTGGGCATATAGATTGGTTCAATAACCCTATCCTGACCCTCGATGATTTTGAATATGACAACATGGCCAATATTTCCCCCACTGTCGAAATTGATATTTCCATCAAACCTGGAATCATAGAAGAAATCATCACTGGCGCCACATACTCCCCTGAAGAGCTCACAACTTACAAAGCTCTCTTTCAGGAATACTGAGACATTTTTTCCTGGTCATACATGGAGATGCCCGTCCTTGATCCTTCTATTGTCGAACATTGTATCGACACATGGCCTGATATCACCCCTGTACATCAAAAGCAATGACCACTGCACCCCTCCAAAGCAGCGGCTATCAAAGCCGAAATTGACAAACTATGCGTTGTTGGGTTCATATACCCCATCACATACACGTCATGGGTCTCCAACCCCGTCCTCGTTAACAAAAAATAGGGCACTATTCGCGTCTACACTGAATTTTCGGATCTCAATCACTCTTGTCCCAAAGACAAATTTCCTATTCCTTTCATCGACCAAATTATCGATGATTGTGCCGAACATGAGGCCTTGTCCTTCATGGAAGGATTCTCTGGCTACAATCAAATACATATCCACCCAGGAAATCAATATAAAACTGCATTTACCACCCCATCGAGTACTTTTTCATATCGTGTCATGCCTTTTAGACTCAAGAACACCAATGTTACATTCCAACGGGCCATGAATTACATTTTCCATGATCTCGCTCGCATCATCCTCACTTACTTGGATGACCTCATCACTCGATCCAAGAAACACACTCAACATCTAGATGACTTACGGGTCGTCTTTCAATGATGTCAACAATACAATATCCGCTTGAATCCCCTCAAGTGTGTCTTTTGCGTCACCGCCGACTGCCTCCTTGGGTTCATCGTTTCCCAACATAGCATCACAGTGGACCCCCTCAAGGTCCAAGCTATCACATAAATTCCACCACCTCAAAATTTGTGCCAACTGCAGAGCCTACAAGGCAAAACCAACTTTTTGCGATGCTTTTTCCCAAATTACGCCACTCGTGCACACGATTTCCTTCATTTATTGTTTCATGATATCCCATTTCGATGGGACGAACATGACCAAACCGATTTTGATGATTTAAAAGCGACGCTCTCCAACACCCCTTTAATTAGTCCACCTGACTATGATCATGATTATATCCTCTACTTGTCAGCCTCAGTCGTATCAGTATCAGGAGTTCTCGTTCAACTAGGGGATGATGGTCATGAACATGTAATTTACTTCATTGGTAAAAACCTTTCAAGGCCACCCCTGAAGGAAAATCATGAAGATAAACTCGCCCTCGCAGTTGTCCTCACAGTCCAGAAATGGTGTCATTATATCTTGCTCTGCACTACCAATGTCGTGGCAGATTCCAACCCCATGTAGTACTTTCTAAGTCGATGAAAAATCCATGGAAAAGTTTCCCACTGGATCATCATCCTTCAGGAATACGATCTAGATTTTTCAACTCCCAAAATCAAGAAAGTGCTCTTCCTTGTTGAAATCATCACAATGTTTCCCTCAAATGCTACTAGTTCACCCGTTAATATGGACTTTCCTAACAAACACTTCTTCTACATCCCCTCAAACGACCCTTGGTATGGCAACCTTCTCGTCTACCTCCGGACACATAAGTTTGGGTCTCACCTCTCTAGAGACGATCGTCAATGCATTCTCCATCAGGTACCTGGATATATCCTCATAGGTGATGTCATATATCGACATGGGGTCGACACCATACTCCATCGATGTTTGACCATCGACGAAGCCAATAAAGTCTTGAATGATTTCCACAGGGGTGCCTGCGGTGGCCACCTCTCAGGGATGTCCACCACCTAGAAAATCATTCAAGCAGGCTACTTCTGGCCCACATTGTTTCATGACTGCATCCATGCTCTGAAGTGATGTGACAAGTGCTATCTTTATGAAAAAAAAGCAGGAGTACCACCTTCTCTTCTACACCTAGTCATCACTGTCGACCCCTTTTGTAAATGGGGCATAGACTTCATGACTTGCAATCCTCCATCTAGAATTGGACACAAGTACATTGTCATGGTAGTCAATTAGTTTACAAAGTGGTATGAAGCCATGCCTACCTTCAACAAAACCGCTGACACTGCAACGCATTTTTCTTTAATCACATCATTTCCCTCTTTGGAGTCCCACTCCAGCTAGTCTCCGATCACAACAAACACTTTGAGAATGAGATCTTCATCAAAATTTCCTCAAAGCTAGTTTTCTCCCATGAGTTTTCCTCCCCATAGTACCCCCAGTCCAACAGACAGGTAGAGGCTATGAACAAGGTCCTCAAAACCATGTTGTAGTGCACTGTTAACAAACATAAGACCAATTGACATCATATGTTGTTTTTATCACTATGGGATTATCGCACAATAGTTAAAACTGCCACTGGTTTTTCACCATTTCATTTCATTCATGGGGTCGAAGCCACCCTCCCCATAGAGTGCAAAATTCCCACATTACGCACCGCTATTGAGCTATTACCCAACACTACCCCAATGGAGCAGTGCTTACTGAACTTAGAGTCGCTGGATGAAGACCATCAGTCTTCATTAGAGAACAATGAGGCAGCTAAAAAATGGTCAAAGGCCACCTTTGACCACAATGTCAACCTTCACTCATATAATGAAGGAGACCTCGTCCTTGCCTACAATATCTCTCACGATACCCTTGGCCATGGAAAATTCGAGTCCTTATGGCATGGACCCTACATCTTTCAAAACTCCCTCACTAAAGGCACATACATCCTGGCCTCTCCTGAAGACCATCCTCTCTAAAAACCCGTCAACGAGTTGTACTTAAAGAAATTTTATGCCTAAGTGTAGTCATTCTACACTAGGATTTTTCTTTTCTCATACACATATGTAGAGTTTTTAGTCTTCTTTTTTCCTCCACACCTTATGTTTGATATATCATTTATGTTCTTGATAGATGTCTCCTCCATCATCTTACCACATCGGTTACACTGACGGAGGTAGCCAATAGACATAGAATCTCACTTCAACCGCTTGGGCCCTCTATACCCCCTCACATGAACTGCTCCACTCCAATGGCATATGTTTGGGCTCAACAAACAACAACCAAGTAGAATACACAACCATTATTGGCCTCCTTTCCGATGCTAGTCACCGCCACATTCAAAACCTTAGCGTCTTGTTAGATTCCCAACTTATCGTCCTGCAGCTCAACAATGTATACCGCATCCGTGATCCTTGCCTCTTCCGCAAATACCTACAAGTTAGACCCTTATCTCAACATTTTGATTCAATACCATTTACACATATTCCATGACAATTCAATAAAATAGAATATAATATGGCTAACCTAGTTTTAGATTGGCATTTATCACATCAAGACACCATTACACATACATAAATCATCAAAAGTATGTCACAACATATAGATTAGACATCATAGAAAGAATCACAAAACATCATCACAGAGATCATAAACATGTATATCCATATATATATATATATATATAACGATCACTATATCATCAAATGTTTACAAAAAATGGTACAAAATGTACATCGCCCGTAGGCAGGTGAGCCCCCTCATCCCTATAGGTACAAAATAGGTGTCACACTACCCGATACAAAATGGGCTCACAGGCCTATATAAATACAAAAAATATATACAACAAGAGAACTCATGGTGCCTCTAGAGCGCCACCACCAGGTCCTCTATCTGGAGGAGGTGCCCCACCAGCTGGGGGTCCTCTAGGTCAGGGGGGAAGTCACCCATTCATAGCTTCCCCCGCTATAGTTGCTTTGCGAATCAGGGTCCGCAACTCTGTCGGAAGGCCCATGCACTGCTCCAAGACTCCCTCATCCTGGACCTGAGTCCACATGCCCTCAGGCATTCCCTGTAGCACCACCTCCAACCGATGGAAGAAATCCTCAAGTACCTCGCCGACCTCTCCCTGAGGTGCACACAACGGCCCTACACCAAGGTCGTCAAATCTGTGTGTCCCACCATCACTCGCATCATCGACTAGACTCACACCAGCCTCGTCCCTCCGACACCTCTCTCTCACCCGCAACTCACCCCACAATGGTCTCACCAACCCCTGATGAGCCGACGCTCTAACCAACTCCACCTCTTGGCCTCGTGGCCCCACATCTTCATACACAACAAACAAACGATTACATCAACATCCATCCATACATAAAACATATGCTATACTATCAAAATCACAAAATATAAAATACATCAACATACCTCTATGGTCCCGAGACTCTCTAGGAGGTAAAACTATATCTGGATCCTGGCGGTAGTCCATCCCACCATATGGGAATTATAGTATGATCTGTGGAATTTGATGCCACACACATGCTATATTGGCCATAAAATAATGGCCACCCTCCCCACCCCCATGTCATACCAAAACCGATTCCCACTGCATCAATCGTGGCTCCTGTGCATCAACTGCCTCTAAAAAAAATATAGGGTGCAACATGGGCACCCTCTCTAAGAACCATGCCACCAAGATCAACCCAAAGGAAAAATCCCCTGAATCGGAAACCCGACACCGGTTGAGCTGCCCCATCATCTTGGTGTGCAACATCAAGCCCCAGGAAAAATGCTCTCCACCCAATGCTCTCTGCATGTTCCTCCGCTGACCACCACTGATCCACTGAGTATCTAAGGATCCATAGATCCTCACGATCACCGCTACGATGTAGCGATGAACAAGTTCATATATCTCCCCAATCCGCATGACCGAGCCTGACATAAATTCCTCCCCCAAACAGTACATCCGAGCCAATTTTGTCAAGTGTGCCTCCCCTGGTAACTGGGGATCAACAGGTAGGGCCCTCCCCCAAAAAGGGAGCCCGATCAAAAAATAAACATCCTCCATCGCAAAGAATGTTAGCTTCTCCCCTCACACAATGAAGCATTTCATCTTAGTGCTCCACATGGAAATCAAAAACTGCAATAGGTACTCTTGTTCCTGTAGCAATGAGAATTCGAAGAACTTTAGAAACCCACAGGCTGACAAAGGTCCCTGAACGCCAGACTCATCATCTCTCACCTCCTCCATGAGGCGCACCCAGTCCCTCTCCCTCCAATGGACTGGAATACTGAAATGATCACCTGCATTGACACAAACAACTCTTGATTAGCCATCATAATTTATAAAATGAAAAATTTCAAAAAAGACAAGTTTTTTCAAACCCCCCAGCTTTGCCTCATGTGCGTAGCTGTCACCCCCACAAGCACACATATATGCGCGCTTGTTCTTTGCATAGTTGTGCATCAATGCAAAGCTATCGAAGACACATAGGTGCATCAATGCGCCTCTGTCACACCCACAGGCATGCCTTCATGCACACCTGTTCGTTACACAATTGCGCACTAGTGCACAACTGTTAGAGAAACATCTACGCACAGTGCATAGTTGTACTTCGAATAGGCGTGCATCCAATGCACACCTATTTTAATCCCTCACTTTCCCCCATGCACGTATGTTCTCTTTACATTTTTGCACCCCCAGTGTGGGTATCCTTTGATCGCCCGTGCACTAGGGGGCCCACCCCCACAAAATCCCCCTGTACGACCATCTGTACGACCTTGCCCAGAAAATAAAACCTAACTATTTTGCAGAAGGATGAGACCACTAACCTAGCTCTAAAAAATCCTAGATCAACTAGCTCGAACTCCCAGAATCTCCAAATCTCATCTAAAAACCTCTCGTCAACTCACTATGGTAGTAGGTACAAATGAGGTGGAAATGTGGGCCCTACAGCTATATATAGTCCCTTTTGCCAAACTTCCATGCTCAATTACAGGAGCTCAGAGCATCTATTTTTCGATCTGACTTCATCCATGGGATCATGATCCCTCCACCTACACAGTCACATTCCCCGGGTCACCATCCATCCTCATCCCCGTGGGAGCATTTTTCTCACATCATGTCCATGTATGCATGATCATGTTCAAAATTATCGAATAACTGTTATATGTTATTTATCTTCATATATTGTTCACATCGGGTATTCAATTTTCATAAGTGTAGGTACTTGGTCATCGCACCCTAGCACAACCCCTTCAGGTAAATAGTCGGCACTGGAATGTAGTCATTCCCTCTGAATACCAATTGCATCTCCCAGTCACACCCTACAACATTTTCCTATAGGATCCTCACATCTGACTCTATAGTAATATCACCTCCACTTCATTGCAAGTACTCTCACCTAGTAGCACTCTTCCCCACACGAGTTGTCCCATTCATAGTCCCCCTTGGCGCTTTGACACTCATGCTATTTTCACCCCCTAGGGATGGGAGTCTCGATAGTTTTATGCATTTTCGAGAATCATCCACATACTCTTTCTCCTCATTTTGATAGTTTTCCCAATGGACTCCCAGGTTATCTCATCATGGTTCTAGCTTGACAGTACCTTTGCAGTATCATCAACCATCCTTTTCATCCACAATCAGTTTGCCCATCTGTGGATTTCCCTCCATTCATTTACCTCAAATAGAAACCCACCCATGGGCCCCCCATCCTCCACCAGTTCTCCAAAAAAAATTCTCCCTCACTGACCAAGCCATCTTGCATTGGGGCACCCATTTCTATATCTGCACACTTACCCCAAATTATTCTTTATTGATTTGGTAATTGTACAAAGCCTTTATTTCCAACATTTACATCATTTTTATTTGTCGCCTTTAGAGACCTTCCTTTTCTGACAAAGAAACCATTGTCTCCCTTGGTTGGGGAATTCCTTTACATTCTACTCTTGTTGACATCTTCCATAAACCTCGAGTATCCCACAGTCCATGCACCCCCAATCTATGAGTTTTTCCACTTTGTCGTGCCTCTAGCACAATTTAACCCACGTCTAGTCGTCCCCTTGATGCTAGATCCAGTTTCACAGTTGCTGCCACTCATACTTCACATATATCCCCAACCAAGGGTAGTCTTGAGTCTCACCACATCTTGACTTTGTCCATGTTCCTCATCAGTTACTGATCTCATCCACTGGATTTCATGAATCCCTTTTTCTTCTTGAAGTCTCGTCTCCCTTTATATCGACATCAACACAGTTTCTAGAAGGGAAACAATATATTGACTCTCATTTCCTTTACAATGAAGAGTCTCAGACGGCACATGGAGCACCATCCTTGCTCTCTGCTATCGTTGACCCCCTTAACATTCGAATTCAACACAATCTCATGTTACAGTGGGTCTTACTATGTGACTATTGCAATTGTTTTATACTAGTTGGAGACCTCTGAATTTGCTGGGCCATCAATGCCTACAAGCCACTGACACTTCTTACAGGTGTCATCACCTCTTTTCAGAGTATGCTCACCATCATAATTGCCATCTTCTATTATCAAACCTCCCTGGAGGGCGCTATAGTTATCTACATCAACATACATATTCAATTACTGTCTTACATTTTTTTGAGTTACATGACACAAACATGGGGCATGCCCACCTCATTTGTACACAGATTCTCCTTTTCCACACCTAGAGAAAGGTTTGGGTCCCACATTTTCCCCTCTCCTTCCAACAGATCGCTCTTGCAATTCCTATCAACACTCTTTCTTACAATGGCACTCTTAGTAGAATAAACATTGATTTATTTCAGCTATACGTATGCTCCTAACCTCATACATCAGGGGGCATATGTTATCACTGAAATTTCAACCACAAATGGTTACAAGAATCCAACATCTCCAAACACCTATCATTTCACCCACAACTTCAAAAATTCATTTCCAAAAGGCACAAACTATACAACTGGTTAAAAAATTAACATGCACAGAAGAACTACAGGAAGCGCACACACATGTGCAAGTCAGAAACATCAAAATGTCGCACATGCACCCAATGCAGGACTGTGTATGCAAAAATCCATGCACACATGAGAACGACACATTTATGGCTCTTGTCATCCCCTCACCCACTTCTGGTTCAGCTCCCAAGTCGATTTGATCCTCAAATCCGAACTGAATCCAAGTGGGGGGTTGGTCAAAGACCTAAGGGTGCCCTAAAGGGACCCTTGTTCACACTAAAGACCAGTTAGATAATGTCTCAAATATTTGGTATAAGAAGAGTCCATGGGTGCACTATTAATTCAATAATCTCATTGTATTATTATGCTGCCTCTATTCTCCTACAAGAAACCTCTTTCCTTCTTGGAGCATACTAGCATCATCTCATTAAGCTATTCACCTCACCTCTTGGGGGAATAAGCTTGGATTTCTTCACCATTTCCTTTCTAGTTTGTCATTTGTAAGAAGAGATCTCACATAGGGGACTCAAGATCCCTCCCTTGGAGGAAGAGGGGATGCACAAGTCCCCCTTTTTTCTTGGTGTTTTCCCACTAGTACAATCTATCCATTGGTGGCATGAATATTGGTCAATTGTTTGATTAATTTTGGTTCTAATTTTCTTATGCATTGTAGTTTTGTTTATTTAGTTGTTATTAGCTTAGTTGTTTGTTTATTTCATGTGATTAAGTCATTTGACTCATACACTAGCTTCTTTCCTGTTCAACTGACCCAACTAGACTTGCAAGTGTCCCTCTTTTTCTCATTCAAGTGGCGAAAAGGATACAACACTCCCGACATCAAGTCATGTTGGTTCCAGTTGGTTTTCAATGCTACACCCATAACTTGTCATTTATGCTCCACCCAAGGAAAGTTTTGGGTCCCATCCTAATTGGTCAACTCATCCATAATTATCAAAATCTCCCAACATTACAATTCAATACTTGGATTATCCTTTGTTGACCCTAAGGGAGCTCTTGTGCTTCTCTCTTGCATATTCATTCCCATTGAAACCAAATCATGTTATTCCAAGAATTTCATTTTATCTTGGTTCCCATTTCCATGATTAATGGTGAACCCCGGAATGAGAAAATAGATTCATCATTACTCTCTACTTTAGTTCCCCTATCCTAATGTTCGACACCAAATCATTACCACATCAGGGTGGGTCATACATTACAATGGTTGCAGATTTTAGTTTTAGTTGAAGGCCCCTAGATTTATATGGATATCAATTCCCTCAAGTCGAAGCTCTTTTCAAATTTCTCTCCACATGTTCCACCTCCCAATGAACAATCCTTTATTGTCCCCTGAAAGCGACACATGGTTTCACATCAAGGATTTCCTAGTTACAACACTATTCACTATTCTCACTATACAAGTGGATCATAATGTTCAAACATGATTAGAAAGAAAAAATTTCTACTATTGTAATGTATTTTGATAATTTCATGAGCATGAGAATGTTCACCTCGAGATCATTAGCACAATTTTGTATGGTTTCTTTTTAGGTGGATTCATCACATTTATGCCAGTAGTCCTTTATTCTTGGTCAAATTTCTCTCTCTAAGCAACCTTTACAAGTTACCAACATGTGGGACAAAAAACAATGATGTATTTTGGTATACGACAACTCCTAACATCACACAATAGGAGGCAATTGTTATCACCTCAATTTTCTCACAAGATACACTTAGGTGATTGTCTAAAAATATCATTAGTTGGTAAGAGTATAGCATAATATGGCTACCTCATGGCTACTTTACATCACCTCAAAGATAAAGAGAAAAAAACATTACAACGTGGGGTTTTATTCACTTGCATGGACTTCATACACTAACAGTCATGCAACTTGTGCGTAATTTCCTTTAAAATACAAATGAGTGAATGTCACCCTTAGACACATTTAAGGAGGATGCGATGACTTAGGTATCTCTAGGTTGATGTATAATATAAATTCAATCCCTCATCCCATTTATGAGGAGTACTTTGTCCTTCCAAATCTCTCTCAAGCATTCGCATCTCCATTTTGAATGAAGATATTCCACATTGGAACTAGTTCTTCAAGAGGTTCATAATTTCTATATAAATGAAATCCATAGGAAAACATTTGAAAGATAGAAGAATTGCAAGGTTACGTTGTAGGAATGAGATTGGATATTATCTATCTTGCTCTCTCATGTTTATTGTTCATCACCCCCATGCTTGCTTGTGTTCTTTCCTCAAATAACAAAGACTTATTCATTCACCATTGCTTGAGGGGGATTTCAAGAAGAAAAATAAACCTTCCCACGGAGACTGCTAAATCCCATTTGCATCCAACCATTCTCCTCAAGTGTGTTGTTACTCATGTTCATGCCTTTCCCTTTGACTAATATATGAGTATTTCTATTTCCCTCCAAGTTTTTATGTTTGAATCATATCCTTGTAGTTTAATTTGTAATTCATTGAATGCATGCTCTATTTATTTGTTTTATGTAGTATTAATCTTGTGCTTTTCCCACAATTAATGATTGTCTATTGTTTATCTCATAGTCTAGCTTAACAAAGAACATTTTTCTCACCCATGCAACAAATATTTTGTCAAAGTTGTGTAAAAGTGGGGAAAATAGGTAAGTATGGATTTTAATGGATCTCATGCATGTTTACATAGGATCGATATTGTTTAATTATGTCTCATTCCAAATTTCATACCTTGGGCGCACATGGTTTGACTTTGGAGTGAATTTTTTATAATGACCGTGAAAATGAACAAATAATATCAGTTGTTGTTTTGGCAGACTTGTATTTCACTACAAAAGATTTATTTTGGATAACTGAGTATGATAAATTGTAGAAAAGGTTAGTAGTTCTAGGTTGGAATATTTTTGTTTTCATTTTCCATTAACTATAGTTCCTAGCAGACATGTCATTAAGGCACTCAACCCTAATTTTTACCCTATGGATAAAAGACAAATTTGGAGTATTTTTGTACAAAATAAAGTTTTTCGTGTCAAATTAAAAATATGGAATTGTAGGAAGGTATGTAATAAATAAACCCACACTATTCAAGTTGAATCATTCAATTTGTCCTTGTAATGAATTTTGGGTGTGTATTTCAATGAAGCTAGACAAAATTACCTTGTGCTACTATAATACAGGTGTTGAAACAAACCTTGAATTTTTGATCTTGAGGATGAAAAATTTGTATTTTTGAAGTCTTGGTATTTTTCAAATTTCCTAAAGCAAAAAAAATTCATCTACGATGAATTCACGATGCCTTTATGGTTCATTTTTGGACAAAGAATGATAAAAATCTAAACGAGTATGAGTTTTCCAACACTTTTTCAAATCTTTTATACGGGAAGTAATTTAAAAGTTTAAGAAATTTTAATTTAATTTGGAATATCGGGATTCAGAGTTTTGCGTGAACAAATGTTTAATGCAACTTAAACTGTGAAATCCCAATTCCCAATTTCCCGACACTTTAAAACTCAATTAAAATGTAATTTAATTAATTCAGAATTAAAAAGGGTTTAAGCTTTAAGTTAATCACATCGCGAAATCGGGATTCGCGGTTTTGTGAAGTCAAATAATCTTGTCATCGAGTTTCCCGATTTCCCGATTCCCGATACAGTTAATCCTTAATTAAAGTTTTAAATTAATCTAATTACCGTTAAGCGTGATTACGGATTAATAATTACA
This sequence comes from Picea glauca, assembly GCA_000966675.3. Classification (NCBI taxonomy): domain Eukaryota; kingdom Viridiplantae; phylum Streptophyta; class Pinopsida; order Pinales; family Pinaceae; genus Picea; species Picea glauca. Next base: position 223,654 of record JZKD02S1674449.1, read on the forward strand.
TTAGGATATCGAGATTCACGGTTTTGGAAGAAGCAAATTTCATGTCATCAAATTTCCCGATTTCCCGATCCCCAATTTTTCGATTAATGAAATCCTAAAAATATCTAATCTGGATTAATTAAGATAATAAAAATGTTTTAAATTAAATAATACATCGCGATTTCGGCAATCGGGGTTCTTCAACGACTTATTTCCTTGATATCAAAAGTTCCGAAACTCCGATAAGAATGTTTTCAAATTTAATTCAAGATTAACACTAATTAATCATTCGTATAAACAAGGTTTAAAGTTAAACTTTTTATGAATGATCTTTAATGCGACAATTGTCTAATTTGGTAAGTTTCTATTATATTTGAAAATACTGGGAAAGATCAAGTACAAACATTAAATGTATATCTTCGGGAATATATTTTGCATTAAGAGCCTTAACTTCATAACAGAGGTACAAATCTCAATGCTTTTATGATATATTCGAAGTAAATTTTGAAACGTCTACATTATCATTTTGAAGCTAAATTCCTCTCTGTTACAGGTTTTCAAGTGAACACAGAGCTATGGCACCCAAAAAGGCTTCGAAGAAAAATGAAGAGAAACCAGAAGGTGACATTATTTCTGACACTATTGCATCTGGGGTACACTCTATCAAGTCATGGAATGGAATTTCAGAAAAACTAGAGGATGAGCTTAAATATCCGGCCATTGATTCAGATAATCACCTCCGAGATATTGCCGAGACTAAGCTTCATAAAGTTGTTGCACGTCCGAGACTTGTAGCATATACCGATATGATCACCTGGGCATTAGATAAAGTAGATGTTCCGACCAGAAGTATTCTGAACGAGCACGGAGCTGTCATCGGCTCATTCAGGCCTGAACATATCCAAGTAATGTATAATCTCTCGCCCAATTATAGACACACTTTTAATTCAGAGTTTGTAGCTTCATTTCAAAGAAAAGAGTGCATTGAAGGTGGCCAAACATACCCTGACATGATAAGAGGATGGGCTAGAGATGAAAACAAGTTTAGGGCCGATTTACATGGAATTTATGCCATGGCTTCTTTAAACGAATATATGGTGTATGTAGAAATGATGTTATGTAGACTCTTTGGGAGAAAGGACCCTTGTCACTTTAATGCAGATTGGACACCTTTCTTAGAGGAAGTTTCAGAAGGACGCAGTTTCAATTGGCACAAAATTTTGTCATATAACCTTACATCAGAGGTTATGAATTACAAAGCAGCTAGGTCAAAAGGATAGCCAGTGTCTTTTTATATGTCAGCTTATATAATGGATGCCATTTGCTTTATGACTCCTTTCCCACTAATGAATTGGAGTTGGAATGTTTCTTGCCCAGAGCCTGTTCATAAGTACCATTCATCTCTCTGGGAAGAAAATGCAAAAAATGTTTTTTATGAGGTTTGTCATTATGTAATTATTCCTCTACACCAAATATTCTTTGGATGCGAACCTCCTCGCATTTCAAATACCATCATAGAAAACATCAAGTTAGTTGCTGACTGGTTCATTGAAGAAAATTTCTCCTATGTTAGGGATTATGGTTGTTCTATTCCACCTCACGCACTCCCAAAAAATTTACCAAACAGGTTAATATGTAGAGAAGTGGCCTATCAATTAGTTAATGGTGGTATTAGGCTAGAATTAAAAGCTCAGCAGAAAAAGACATGGCCGTCTTTTCCTGTTTATATAGGAAAAATTGTTTTATTAAACATAGGCCATTCTAAGGAAGAAGCCGAATCGATGGACGAAGTGAAATTAGCAAGTATAGAGCACAGGAAACACGACCCTTATCAAATAATCAGTCGGCATTTCACACAATGTAATTTGAAAGCATATGAACATGAATTTTCAGTTTATGATGATGTTTTTAAAAATGCTAAATCTTATGAGGAAGTGCAAAGCAGAGTGAAAACCTTGTCACCTGATGCACAGGTGGGGTTTGCATCTTTTCAAAGAAATAGACGACAATGCCTGCCAAAGATTTTACAAGCAGAAATGTCAACTTCATCGCCAGAGATAGAAACAATTCCTCCGGGGTTTAAAACCATTATTCAAGATAAGTCAAGTGACAAGGATAAGTTGAAAAATCCCAAAATACCTCCTCAGAATGCAGAGAGTTCTCAGACCAAAGAATCACAGACAGAAAAGGGAAAAGGAATAGAAACAAGTCCAATAATTCTAGATGATATTCCATAAAATGTTGGAGGAACAGTTTCAAAGGAACTTGGTAGCCCTACTACAACATTGACTCCACTTCAGTCTACTTTCGGAACTCCTCATGAAGGAGTTTTATATGTAAGTGACTTAGAGCCAATCACCAGAGATGAAATCCCTTCATCTGATTATTTTTTTAGTGAAAAACAAAGAGTTGTCTTGAAACAGGAATTACATCCTGTAGGAGAAAGAATGATAAAAAAACATAAAATTATCATTGATGGAAAGAAACTAAATGAAGGAGAATTCGCTACAGAGCTAGCAGGAACCATGGGTGCTATAGCATCAACCAACATGTATTCTGTAGGGAATCTAACAACTATGCTGGAGCAAAAGGATCAGGAAATAATGCAACTGCAGGACAGATTAAAGGAACATGAGAAAATTATCAGCTGGGGAATACAAAAAGGTCTAGAACAAGTTAGACTCAAAGACATCCAAGAAATCCAAAAGTTGAATGAAAATTTGGATGAGGCAAAACATATGATACAGGTTACTCAAGAACAAGTGCAAAAGCTGGGTGATGAAAATAAATCTCTACAAGATAAAATTATTTCAAATACTAATCAAGTAATTGAAATAGAACATTTCAAGACCTGAGCATCAGACATATATGCAAACATTAAGGAAGAACAACAAAAAATATTCTGTAATCTGGAAATCATCCAAAACTATTTTCAAGAATCTAATAGGGCTATGGAAAAGGTATTGCAGAAAGAAAGAGAAGCTAAAGTAGCAAGGAATTCTTTTCAAAAGATAATAACTTCTTTACAAAAAGAAGAAACTGGAAAAACACAAAAATTATCCATTTCAGAGCAGTTAAAAGGAGATATAAAGATAAAAGTTTGGGAAACGAAATTGGAAGAATATAAAAGAATTACAAAAGGGATCAATGAAGATTGTCAAAGGATCTTCAATCTTATTGAAAAAGATTCAGTAAATATCGGGACAGTTGGTTTTTCCGAGTTGTTAGGTGAAGTCAACATTACCAAGTATTAGCTGAAAACAAAAGAAGAACTTGAAGAAAAGAAAACAGAAATCTCAAATATTAAAGTGGTCAACATTGCAGAAATTGATAAGTGGATGATAGCTTCAAGTTCAAAATTGGAAAAGGTTAAATTCACATATAAAATAACAGCAAGCCAGTTGTCAGGCCTACAAAGAAGTTTTTTCTCTTTTGAAGCAAATGAAGTACCTGAGGCTCCTAAGGTCTTGGTAAACTTTTTAGGGAAATATGTTCAATGCGTTGAAGTAGATAAAGAAAGCTCATCAACGCAAATTTAAAACTTTGTAAATATTTTTATTTTTAGAATTTTGAAAGAAATTGTAAACGGTTGACATTAGTTTATGTAACCATAATATTAGGAGTTTGGTTAGTTACCAACAAAAAAATTTGATAGAGAGGTATAAATATAATTCCGAAAGTAGGAAATATGGCTTCAAAATTTTTGGAGAAGGCCAATTTTTTGTAATATCATCTTTGAAGTTCATCGGAATATAAACCGCAAACAAGATTCTGGATCCTGCAATTTTGTGACTATGTTTCTTCCCCTGTTTATCATGCTTTGTTAAACCTTCCTCTTAATGTGTGTTTCTAGCAAGTAAATCAATTTGAAGTTATATGCGTTGTTGTTTATTGTTTCAGATTGGTTTGGATGTTGAATGTATTATAGTTTTTCCTCTGAAATTACTTTAGTAATTTTAAGACCTGTAATGCCCTCTGTTCCTTAATATTTCACTCTATTAAATATCTTGTTTTTCTTTCATCATTGTTAATTGAAATATAAGATTCTGTTTAGGTAAAAGCCTTATATTTCTCTGTATTGTGTTTCATTGTTCACAATTTCAAAATTGTCACAAAACTAGGAAACGACCTTGATTGTGTTTTTACATTACTGTCTTAGATTTTAAAGTTGTTTCATTAATATCATCTCCGAAAATCTGAAGTAATTCATATATAAAAACCCTTTACAAACCTTTAAAAACCCTATCACCCATGACAGTCCCTAGTGGCAGACAACCTAACGTAGAACCTGGGCTTCAGGATCAAACCAGCATTGCACTAAACTTATTTAACACTATTCTGCAAACAACAACCAATAGGGATGAGTTAGAAAGATCGTGGGCTACTATTGAACGTGATATTAGCATCCAAGAGAAACGAGAGGCAATACAGAGACAGTTGAGAAACTGAATCTGATCTAGTCTTTCTTTGTTTCTTTATTTTAAAATATTATCAAAAAAAACCTTTTTTGGATGCCTTGACGGTATGTTTTATAGCCTTAAAACATAAACTCAGGAACAACAACAGGGTTGTACCATTTCATGTATCATCACTTCATAGTGTAGTTGTTTAGTAAAAAGATAAAGTTTACATGACATAAACTTGATGCAACTAGCTGTGCTATCTTTTGAATTCAATTTGCATCATATTTTTGTCGTCATTATTGATTTTAATAGCAATTTTTTCCACACCCTATGCATCATGCTTTGGTGGCCTACCCTTTCCCTCTGTAGACTTAGTTTCCCCATTTTGCTCAGTCAAAAGTAAAAAATTCAAAATTTGTACATATATGTGGGCTACAGTTATACAACTTGCGTATATGCAAGTTGCTCCATTATATCCCACATACATCGCGTTTTTTGCTCAAAATTAAAAATGTTTTGGATTTTCCATGCCAAGTCATGAGATCCATGATCCTTGGCCTTTCATATACTGGAAACACTCTGATTCGACCCTTCAATTCCCTTTGAAGGCTATAAATTGATCCATATACAATCTTTCAGGGAGGAGAAAAAGTTGAGAGAAAGTACACTCTGGAGAAATTTTGCCTCATATTACATCCTTGAGTCTGCATCCCTTGGTCCATTAAGTCTAAATTCTCCTTATGTTAATCCCCCAAGATATCCCTATCACGTGAAGGTGGAACTGAATTACTCCTAGAACTTGTGAGCTTGCCTTGTGGAGGATTGAAGTGGTGAAGGCCCAAGAGGAGGGACTTAGTTTCTTGGTTTCGACAAGTTTTTGATACATGAGGTTGTCAAATATGTACTCCTGCTAATTATATTATTAGAAATACTCTTTTCTCATCGAATTATAAGTTGCAAATGTTTATATTATTTTCCATGGGTAAATTTTATATACATGTTAATGGATTATGCTAATTTATATGATAACATTTCATGCATTTTCCATATGATTATGTATCTTCTATGTTGAGGAGAAATTGTAGGTATCAGGCATTGGATTTTGAGCTCAATGGTGGTCTCCTACGAATGTTTGGAAGAGGTAGGCTTCTAGCCTTTCTTTTGTTGGAATTTATATTTATCTAGCATACTTGAGATTTGAGTTGATTTATTGGTGTCGTTCCATATGTTGTGGTCCTACCCCAAACCATAGATATTTATTCCACGTAAAAGAATCGATGACTCCACTGGGGAGTCTCTTTTTGGGGGTTAGTTGGTGATTTTTCTCTTTGATTTATCTCTATTTTGCTAAGTTTTTGTGTCACCTGTATATTAACAACCTCTACATTGTTGTGTATCTGAGTTGCTTGGATTAATTCTTAGCCAGTCAGTGTTTTTCTTGGCATACATGGGTTTTCCATGAAAAGTCGCATACATACGATGGTTGTCTATGTCTAGGGCACATACATACGCTTATGTTCCTAGAACAGTCACATACATATTTTTCTAAGCTTTCGGGGCTCATTTAGGTGTTTGTTGGGTGGGTTCTGAGTGTTGTTGAGTCTTCTTGGGTCTCTGTAATGCATGTTGAGTGCTTGTAGAGTGATAGGAAGATGTGTTATTGTTAAATTTTTGGCAAACTTGTTTCTTGTTATTTTTCTCATTTTTAGTCCTTGCATTTAGGACTGAGTAGTAGCTTCTTGGTGTCCTTCTTGGCTTCTCTTCCTGTGCTTGCGGTAGGGTCTATCTGAGAAGTTATTTGTTTAGTTTTGAATTTTTATTCCTTTATACTGAAAATACAAAAAAAAATGTTTTTTTCATTTTCATTTTCCTATGTTGAAAATACAAAAAATTTGCATTTCATTTGAAGCATTTGCACTTTTGTCTAGATTGCATTAGTATCAAAATTTTAGGAAATATTGCATTATCATTGAGATTGAAAGAGATTTCATCTTGTGAACAACATTTAGAAGAATACCATTTCTTTTGAAAAACAAGACTAGTACTTAGCAATGTTTTTACATGCGCTTCTTTCATATGTTGAGTCATAACACCATTAGTTTCACAACCATACCTCTTGAGTAAAGAAAAGCCACTAAAATTAATTCTTAGTAATTAAATTTGATTAGAAATATTTTATCTTTTAGGGTACACAAACAAGTTTAGGATTTAGGATTTAGGGCATTGAAATAGGATTTTATGAGTAAAATTCTCCAAGGCTACAAAACTCAATATAGGTGTCTGTCGAGTGAGTGAAGAAATCCATTATATAATTGGTGTTCTCGGGAGACTTCACTAAAACCAAAGTTAAGAATGAGGTTTCACAAAGTTGGTTGCATATATATCCCTCTAATACCTTCCTAGCATCACAAATATTTCTTAGGTTATATTCATATATGGGATTTTTTGAGGTACCTTGGTACTTCTTGAGTTTCGTTCTTAGATACCCTACTCATATAGTGGAATTGACTTTCGAATTTTCACCTGAGCATTGGTTATACCCCAGTGACCTTAGTTTCATATCCTGGGTATCCACACAAGTTACTTGCATGGGTTATTATATAGGTACCCTGAGTAAGATAGGGATCAAACATCACACAAACTATATGGAGGATATTTTCTTCGGAGGGGTCTAACCAACTGCGTTGTGAATCCCATGAGGGTCCTTATAATTTTTTTTTTTTACCTCTGCTCTATTGTTCAAGAGTCTCAATCCCCTCCTTAGAGAGGCATACCTTCTTTATATTGGGAGGCCCCTTTTCAACCACCCTCTCTTGTGTGCGTGTATTGGCCTCTAGTTTTATTTAGGAGTGTGCTCTTTGTACATTAGTTGGCCTTAGGATTTTTCTTTCCATCACGAGTTTTGAGTCATCATGGAGCGAGACCAGCCTCCTTGCAGGTCTCATCATCTCTTGAATCAATTACCACAATTTGGTCTGATATCGAAACCGCCTCCTAAAAGGCATAGAATTAACAAATGTGGTATGCACATCTCAACCGCTTAGTCTCATGAATATCCCATCATGAGTATTGATTAAAATATGAGTACTGATTCAGGTATGAGTGTGTTGGGAAGCCATTCGACTCCAACCTCCACTGTGGTGAATGACATCCCTGTGACTCCCTCATCATTGGTTACTTGGATTTAAGGACTCCCTCAGTTAGCGTTACCCAGTCCATGAGCTTAGCTCAGTCCATGGGGATTAATCCTTTTATATTTTCAAGTGGTATGAATTTTTTGTCATTGATATTTGTCCCCCCTAGAACCTTTTCTACTAGGATTCCTAGTTATAGTGGTTAGTCTATGCCTCTTGCCTCTAATCCATTTTATTTTGGTATGCCAAATGTGACTTTGCACTTGTCGTCCTCCATTCTGACATCTAAGATCAATACTAGTTTTGGGCCAAGGGGCATGTCACCTCCATATAATGATTTCTCATTTGGTGGAGTTCATATCCCTTAGTCATTTACTATGATAGGGGGTTGGAATCCTCCTTCCTCTGGACCCAATGTTAGTTATAATTTTCAAGGATGGAATGAAAAAATTGCTAGTGTTTCTACTTCATATATCCCGCCCATCTATCTTTCATCCACAATGCTTGTTCCCAAAAATGATTTTCTTATGTCAAATCCTCCTCTAACCTTTGGTATGAGATTAGGGGGGAATAAATTTTCTAATATGGGAAACCCCCACACGAATTTTCTTCGTTAGGGGGTAATTTATATCCTCACATGGGTAATCCATATCATATCGCTTTTTCCTCACAAGCATTCCCATCCCGGATGATGCATTTACAACCTTTAATGAATCATTTAGGAGGGGGATATTATCCTATTGATCATGGCCATGGTATCTACTAGAATCCTCCTTGCCCTGCAGTCTCTCAAAGTCAGTCTTTCCTGGGAGCATGGTATGATATGCCACAACCAAGGTTCCCTTTTCTATCCATGCTGAATTTGCTAGATCTGTCTAGATTATTGAACGATGCCATGTGTCATGATCTGACATGGCCCCATTTATTTTGAAGCTTCCCTCGAACATTCTGAAATTTGAGGGTAAGAGTGGCGAGGATCTAGGTGATCATGTTACCACTTTTCAATTATGGTTCTCGTCGAACTCTCTTAATGATGACTTGGTCCATTTGATACTTTTTCAACGCATCCTTATGGGGGTTTCTATGAAATCATACATTGAGTTACCAGGGGACACATACTAAAATTTCCATAAGTTGGCCTTAATGTTTCTCAACCACTTTCAACTGTCAGTTCGTTACGACGTCGTACCTATCTTTTATTGACTTTCTGTCAAGACAAAGACACCCACATATCGTATCACATTCAAGAGTGACGTATAATAAAGAGGTTGATTAAATATAAAATTCCTCTAGAGTTTCTATTAGGGTGGTTCCTTAAGTCCCTATTGCCATATATTTCGAAGGATGTTTCTACATTCGGGGTAACGACTAAGGAAGAGGCCATATTTAAATCCCACCAATTAGATATTATATACGCTCAATCTGGGATACTCTATGAAATTATTCCAGATGCACCACAATCAAGTAATTATCCAAGACAAAATCATGGGCCCCATGCCAATGGATTTATAGGCTCAACAAATTCCAAGTCTGCAAAATCGGATGAAAATTTTATCTCTCAACTAGTCTGCAGCAGGAAAAGCTACAACTTTGTCTCCTCCCACCCAGTCGTCGAAAGTACACTCTATGCAGTTGAAGAACCTGAAGGCTAACCAACAACCTATAGGTAATAAGAGGAAGGATAAAATAATAACTAAAAGGGTGGGAATAATAACAAAAATAAAAAGAACAAGGCCATTAAGAATAATGACAAGTTTGGTAACAATGCTAGTGAGGGAAAGAAGGAAAAGAAAAAGGTGAAGTTTCCATGTAAATTGTGTAAAGATGATCACCTTACCCATTTATTCCCTAATATAGAGAAAGCCTCAAGGATTATAGAACAACAACCTGCTATGTTAACTAATTCATTTCCACATAATCAAAATATGGACTCAGAAACCTCGAACATTGGAAATGCATTGGGTGGAGGTCAAAATCCCCTGGCACATGATGGTGGCCATCAATGCATGAATATGGTTTGATATGAGATTAGAGAAGCCACTAAAACTCATGATTATGGTCCCATGCAACCTACTTTGGGTACAGAGCCTCCCCCTTTAGGAAAACCTTTGCAAATCGATAAGACTGGACCTATGCCTCGTGTTCTGAAAGGAGTTATTAACCTCTCTGCTCATAATCCCAATGCCAGAGCCACCCATAATTACTCAATTTTAGAAGATTTGGTCCAAGAGTCATGTGTGATGTCATCTTTGGAGGTACTCCAAACATTCACAACATAGAGGAATTCCTTGCTATCTGAGTTAGGGGCTCTTGACTCAAGTGGCTTGAAAGTTATCAAGTTCTATGTCATAGATATCCATCCTCACTTACCTTACCATGTGGATTTTCGAATTCATGTCGAATGTATGAATATAAATATTAAGCGTATTGTAGTCGATGAAGGTGCTTCAACGTCTGTGATGTCTCTATCTTGTTAGAAAGCCATTGACTCTCCCCACCTTTCTCAGTCTATGACTATGTTAACTATGTTTGATTAGCGTTCGTTCAGACCACATGGTATCCTCCATGCTTTTCAGGTCCAGTTAGGCGGTAAAACTGTGGCGGTCAAGGTCGAGGTGGTTGATGCACCCCTTGAATACAATATTTTACTGGGGTGTAATTGGGTTTACAATATGACAACTTTCGTGTCGTCATTGTTTCATGTTTTATGATATCCTCATGAAGGGAAGATTGTGATGATAAACTAGTTATCTTTCTCATGCTCCAGTTGCTCTGCATCGGTGGGACCCTCAGTCCCCATTGTCGAGAATTATCTAAAGGAAAAAAAGAATATTGGTGTCGAAATGTATCCCTCATTTATGGGAACCTTTAATTTCTCTACACCAATATCATATATTAATGTCATTTCTGATGAATCCTCATCATCATTGAGGGTTGTCTTGTTCTGTACTTCATAATTCAATGACCCATGGACTCTACCTTCTCTGACTCTGTCGTATGAAGGTTACTCAGACATCATAATGACAATGTTGTTGTATACAATCAAGACTACATATCAGGATATCTTGGAATTGGAAGCCACTGTAGACCTGGATCATCCATCTTCGTGAACGAAAGAGATGGATATTTTTCTAGATCCCATATGGGTCATAAAATCATCTAGGTCACATGATTTCCTCGATGATACTTTCATTTCAGACGAAGATATCTTAGAGGCCATGTCTAGTCCTGAAATTCCTTGGGAGGACCTTCACCACATATCTTGTTTTCTCCCATAGCTTGAAATGATCGAACGAGATGATTTCAGTTTCGCCATGAGAACGATTGTTGGTCACACCATGGTTCCACTAAATAAGCATGGCATATATGTTGAAGGGAAAATGGAAAATATCTCTCCTACCATTGCGATAAACATCTCTCAAACCAATTTCAAGGTTGAAAACCTTTATATGGATGTAGATTGTTCTCCTAAAGAAATTCAGATTTACGCCAATTTGTTTAAGGAATTTCGAGAAGTGTTTTCTTGGTAATATGAAGAAATTCCAGGGATTGACCATATTATTTTCTAACAAGAAATCAAGACTTATATTAATGCTAAGCCAGATCAACTTCACTAAAACCAGAGTTAAGAATGAGGTTGCACAAAGTTGGTTGCAGATATATCCCTCTAATACCTTCCTAGCATCAGAGATATTTCTTAGGTTATATTCATATATGGGGTTTCTTGGGGTACCTTGGTGCTTATTGAGCTTCGTTCTTGGATACCCTACTCATACATTGGAATTGACTTCTGAATGTTCACCTGAGCATTGCTTATACCTCAGTGACCTTAGTTTCATATCCTGGGTATCCACACAAGTTACTTGCATGGGTTATTCTACAAGTACCCTGAGTAAGATAGGGATCAAACATCACACAAACTTTATGGAGGATATTTTCTTCGGAGGGGTCTAACCAACTGTGATGATCCCATGAGGGTCCCTATAAATTATTTTTTTACCTCTGCTCTATTGTTCAAGAGTCTCAATCCCCTCCTTGGAGAGGCATACCTTCTTTATATTGGGAGGCCCCTTTTCAACCACCCTCTCTTGTGTGTGTGTATTGGCCTCTAGTTTTATTTAGGAGTGTGCTCTTTGTACATTAGTTGGCCTTAGGATTTTTCTTTCCATCACGAGTTTTGAATCATCATGGAGCGAGACCAGCCTCCTTGCAGGTCTCATCGTCTCTTGAATCAATTACCACAATTTGGTCTGATACTGAAGACGCCTCTTAAAAGGTATAGAATTAACAAATGTGGTATGCACATCTCAATTGCTTAGTCTCATGAACATCCCATCATGAGTATTGATTTAGATATGAGTACTAAATTAGGTATGAGTGTGTTGGGAAGCCATTCGACTCCAACCTCCACTATGGTGAATGGTGTCCCCGTGACTCCCTCATCATTGGTTACCTAGATTTAAGGACTCCCTCAGTTAGCGTTACCCAGTCCATGAGATTAGCTCAGTCCATGGGGATTAATCCTTTTATATTTTCAATTGGTATGACTTTTTCGTCATTGATATTTGTCCCCCCTAGCACCTTTTCTACTAGGATTCCTAGTTATAGTGGTTAGTCTATGCCTCTTGCCTCTAATCCCTTTTATTTTGGTATTCCAAATGTGACTTTGCACATGTCGTCCTCCATTCCGACATCTAAGATCAATACTAGTTTTGGGCCAAGGGGCAAGTCACCTCCATATAATCATTTCTCATTTGGTGGGGTTCATATCCCTTAGTCATTTACTATGATAGGGGGTTGGAATCCTCCTTCCTCCAGACCTAATGCTAGTTATAATTTTCAAGGATGGAATGGAAAAATGGCCAGTGTTTCTACTTCATATATCCCATCCATTTATCTTTCATTCACAATGCTTGTTCCCACAAATGACTTTCTTATGTCAAATACTCCTCTAACCTTTGGTATGAGATTAGGGGGGAATAAATTTTCTAATATGGGAAACCCCCCGCATGAATTTTCTTCATTAAGGGGAAATTTATATCCTCACATGGGTAATCCATATCATATCTCTTTTTCCTCACAAGCATTCCCATCTTGGATGATGTATTTACAACCTTTAATGAATCATTTAGAAGGGGGATATTGTCCTATTGATCAGGGCCATGGTGTCTACTAGAATCCTCCTTGCCCCGCAGTCTCTCAAAGTCAGTCTTTCCTGGGATCATGGTATTAGATGCCACAACCAAGGTTCCCTTTTCTATCCACGCTGAATTTGATAGATCTGTCTAGATTATTTAATGATGCCATGTGTCATGATCTGACATGGCCCCCATTTATTGTGAAGCTTCCCTTGAACATTATGAAATTTGAGGGTAAGAGTGGTGAGGATCTATGTGATCATGTTACTACTTTTCAATTATGGTGCTCGTCGAACTCTCTTAATGATGACTCTGTCCATTTGATACTTTTTCAACGCATCTTTACAGGGGTTTCTATGAAATCGTACATCGAGTTACCAGGGGACACATACTAAAATTTCCATGAGTTGGCCTTAATGTTTCTCAACCACTTTCAACTGTTAGTTTTTTATGACATCGTACCTATATTTTATCGACTTTCTGTCAAGACAAATATACCCACATATCGTATCACATTCAAGAGTGATGTATAATAAAAAGGTTTATTAAATATAACATTCCTCTAGAGTTTCTATTAGGGTGGTTCCTTAAGTCCCTATTTCCATATATTTCGAAGGATGTTTATACATTCGGGGTAACGACTGAGGAAGAGGCCATATTTAAATACCACCAATTAGATATTATATACGCTCAATCTGGGATACTCTATGAAATTATTCTTGATGCACCAAAATCAAGTAATTATCCAAGACAAAATCATGGGCCCCATGCCAATGGATTTATAGGATCAACAAATTCCAAGTCTTCAAAATAGGTGATGAATTGGATGAAAAAGTTATCTCTCAACCAGTCTACAGCAAGAAAAGATACAACTTTGTCTCCTCCCACCCAGTCATTGGAAGTACATTCTATGCAGTTGAAGAAACTGAAGGGTAACCAACAACCTATAGGTAATAAGAGGAAGGATAAAATAATAACCGCAAGGGTGGGAATAATAACAAAAATAAAAAGAACAAGGCCAATAAGAGTAATGACAAGTCTGGTAACAATGCTGGTGAGGGAAAGAAGGAAAAGAAAAAGGTGAAGTTTCCATGTAAATTGTGTAAAGAGGATCACCTTACCCATTTATTCCCTAAGATAGAGAAATCCTCAAGGATTATAGAACAATAGCCTGTTATGTTAACTAATTCGTTTCCACATAATCAAAATATGGCCTTAGAAACCTCGAACACCGGAAATGCATTGGGTGGAGGTCAAAATCCCCTGGCACATGATGGTGGCCATCAATGCATGAATATGGTTTGATATGAAATTAGAGAAGAAACTAGGACTCATTATTATGGTCCCATGCAACCTACTTTGGGTACAAAGCCTCCCCCTCCAGGAAAACCTTTGCAGATCGATAAGACTGGCCCTATGCCTCATGTTCTGAAAGGAGTTCTTAACTGCTCTGCTCATAATCCCAATTCTAGAGCCACCCATAATTACTTGATTTTAGAAGATTTGGGCCAAGAGTCGTGTGTTATGTCATCTTTGGAGGTACTCCAAACATGCACAACATAGAGGAATTCCTTGCTATCTGAGTTAGGGGCTCTTCACTCAAGTGGCTCGAAAGTTATCAAGTTCGATGTCATAGATATCCATCCTCACTTACCTTACCATGTGGATTTTCGAATTCATGTGGAATGTATGAATATAAAAATTAAGCGTATTGTAGTCAATGAAGGTGCTTCAACATCTGTGATGTCTCTATCTTGTTGGAAAGCCATTGACTCTCCCCACCTTTCTCAGTCTATGACTATGTTAACTATGTTTGATTAGCATTCATTCAGACCACATCGTATCCTCCATGCTTTTCAGGTCTAGTTAGGTGGTAAAACTGTGGCGGTCGAGGTCGAGGTGGTTGATGCACCCCTTGAATACAATATTTTACTAGGGTGTAATTGGGTTTACAATATGACAACTTCTGTGTCGTCATTGTTTCATGTTTTATGATTTCCTCATGAAGGGAAGATTGTGATGATAAACTAGTTATCTTTCTCGTGCTCTAGTTCCTCTGCATCAGTGGTTCCCTCGGTCCCCATTGTCGAGAATTATCTAAAGGAAAATAAGAATATTGGTGTCGAAATGTATCCCTCCTTTATGGGAACCTTTAATTTCTCTGCACCAATATCGTATATTAATGTCATTTTTTATGAATCCTCATCATCATTGAGGTTTGTCTTGTTTTGTATTTCATATTTCGATGACCCATGGACTCTACCTTATCTAACTCTATCATATGAAGGTTAATCAGACATCATAATGACAATGTCGTTGTATACAATTGAGACTACATAACAGGATATCTTGGAATTGGAAGCCACTACAGACCTGGATCATCCATCTTCGCGGACGAAAGAGATGGATATTTTCCTAGAATCCATATGGGTCATAAAATCATCTAGGTCACATGATTTCCTCGATGATACTTTCATTTTAGATGAAGATATCTTAGAGGCCATGTCTAGTCCTAAAATTCCTTGGGAGGACCTTCACCACATATATTGTTTTCTCCCATAGCTTGAAATGATTGAACGAGATGATTTCAGTTTCGCCATGAGAATGATTGTTGGTCACATCATGGTTCCACTAAATAAGCATGACATATATGTTGAAGGGAAAATGGAAAATATCTCTCCTACCATTGCGATAAACATCTCTCAAACCCATTTCAAGGTTGAAAACCTTTATATCGATGCAGATTATTCTCCTGAAGAAATTCAGATTTACACCAATCTGTTTAAGGAATTCCGAGAATTGTTTTCTTGGTAATATGAAGAAATTCCAGGGATCGACCATATTATTTTCTAACAAGAAATCAAGACTTATATGAATGCTAAGCCAGATCGAAAACAACTTAGAGATGTGAATCCTAGGAAGGCCCCCGCCATTAAGGCAAAGGTGGAGAAGCTACTTAATGTTGGCTTCATCTACCTATTTCCCTTGACTGAATGGATATCGAATCCCATTCATGTGGATAATAAGAAAGGAACCATCCGTGTGTGTATGGATTTCAGGGAACTGAATAAATCTTGTCCTAAAGATAATTTCCCTACGCCATTTCTTGACCAGATTATTGATGAGTGTGCAAGGAGTGTAATATTTTCTTTTATGGATGGATTTTCAGGCTACAATTAGATCCAAATTAAACCCAAGGATCAACATAAGATAAATTTCATTTTTTCTTGGGATATGTTTGCATACCGAAAAATGCCTTTCGAACTTAAAAAATCTAGAGCAACGTTTCAACGGGCTATGAACTTCGCTTTCCATGACCTCAAACATATAGTCGAGGCTTATCTATATGACCTCGTTGCTCACTCTCACAAGAGGGTTGATCATCCGACCCATCTTCGACTAGTGTTTGAAATATTTTGTCATTATCATATTCGATTAAACCCTCATAAATGCATCTTCTATGTTAGGTCGGGCCTCCTCTTTGGATTTATAGTTTCCAAGCAAGGGATCATGGTGGACCCAATGAAGGTGGAGGAAATACTTTGGTTGCCTCCGCTGCACATTATGTGTTAGCTTTGGGGTTGACAGGGGAAAGATAATTTCATGGGTCACTTTATAGCCAACTATTCCAACATCACTAAGGGTTTTATGCATCTCTTGATATAGGATACTCCATTTATATGGGATGAGCGAGCCCAAAAGTCCTTTGATGCCCTTAAGAAATCTGTAGTGTTGACACCTCTGCTGATTCCTCTAGACTATAGTAGATATTTCCTGCTTTATATAGCCGTGTCGGAAGTGATGGTTCTCATTTAGGAGGATGACAAGTTCCATGAGCATGTTATCTATTATCTCATTCGAAATCTAATTAGACCTTAACTTAAGTATTCTCACATGAAAAAACTAGCCTTAGCAATCGTGCATGCAGTTCAAAAATTGTACCATTATATCTTAATTCACAAGATTACCTTGGTCGCCTATGTCAATCTATTTCAATACTTCCTGACAAGAGGTATCATAAGGGGGAAATACAATACATGGATTGGGATTTTGCAGGAGTTTGATCTCAATTTTGTCTCTACAAAATATTAAAAATCACCAGTCTTTGCGGAATTAATGTTGGACTTCCCTAGGTAGGATGAGGATACCATTTTCGATGGCTCATTTGCTAATGAGAATATTTTCCTTGTCTCATCTTCAGACCCCTAGTATGGAGACATTTTGATATATCTTCAAACTCTAAATCTTCCCCAACATCTTTCAAGGGACGATCGATGACGCATACGCCATCAAAACAAAAACTACCTCATTATCAGTGACACTTTGTATCGCTGAGGGGTAGATTCTATTATGCGTCATTGTTTGACTCATGAAGAATATGAAGCCGTACTAAATGACATTCATAGTGGGACGGGTGGTGTTCATTTATCTCAACTTATGACAACCCAAAAAATATTGCGAGCTGGTTATTTTTGGCCATTCGATTTTTAAAGATTGCGTAGAAGCAGTCAAGAAGTTTCACCCTTGCCAGGTGTTTTCTCATAAGATGCACTTTCACCCTCCCATCTTCACCTATTCATTATCGCCAGTCCCTTCACCAAGTGGGGGGTGGATTTCATGGATTGCAACCATACCTTGGCTGGGGGGAACCATCACATTGTCATGGTCGTGGACTATTTTACCAAGTGGGATGAGGCCATGCCTATAATTAAATCCGATGGTGAGATTGCAACACACTTCGTATTCAATCAAATCATAGCTCAGTTTGGAATTTCAAAGGATATTGTCACTAACCATGGAAGTCACTTTCAGAACAAGATGATGAAATATTTGGCATCAAAATTGGGGTTCAAACAAGATCATTCGTCGTCATATTATCCCTGGGAAAATGGCCAAGTAGAAGCTGTGAATAAATCTCTAAAATTAATTTTGAAAAAAACTATCAGGAAAAACAAATCTAACTGGCAAGTGATGCTATACCCCGCTCTCTAGGGATACCAAATTGTAGTAAATACTTCCATTGGTTTTTCACCATTCCAATTGGCTCATGGAGTGGAGTTGGTTCTCTCCATTGAATGCGAGATTCCATCTTTAAGTTAGCAATTGATGTCCTACCTAACACGACTGATCTCAAAGAATGCCTTGTATACTTGGAGAAACTCGATAAGTAATGTCAAGGTACCTCCCTAGCCAACGAGGCAAATAAACAATGTGTTAAGGTCAAATATGACATTTCTATCCATCCCTAAGAGTACATTGAGGGTGACTTGGTCCTTCTTTATGACCAAGATAAAGAACCATTGGGGGAGGAAAATTCAATCCCATGTGGCACAGTACTTATATCGTGAGACATGTCCTAGAAAAATGAGCCTATGAGTTAGAGGATTATGAAGGGAATGTGATGAAAGAGCCCATAAATGGGATCTATATAAAAATGTATTATGCTTGAGCCCTTCAGCTCTAGCATGATCTTTGCATATTATTGTACTTTTGTGTATATATTTTTCTTTTTGTTCTTTTGTGTCGCTGATTTGCTTATTAAGTTTCCCATTTGTTGGTAAATGTCAAAAAAATAATTGGTGTTCTTAGGATTCACAAACGATGTCATTCATCATACTCAGAATGTAGCTTCCACCGCTTAGGTTATCTATTCACCTGAGGGACATCTGGTGTCTTCAAGAGGTGTTTGTCTGGAGGCATTGAAGAACAATGTGGTTGAGTATAGTGTCATTATTAAGCTATTGCGTGAATTCATTTCGCATGGTGTTCAATATTTAGAGGTTCACCTAGATTCCCAGTTGGTTGTGTCTCAGTTGAACGACAATAATTGGGTTAAGGATCCTATGCTACTTTGGAAATTCCTTCGGGTACGAATTTTGGAATGATATTTTCATTTCATTACTTATAATCATATCCCTAGAAGTTCTAATCAAGTATTCGATGCATGCACTAATTACGTTTTAGATTGGCATTTGTCGCATAACTAACTAAAGAAAACATACATTCATATGTTTATACATTCATCCATTGCAAAATATATAAGTAAATCCGAAGAACAATTTTTTTTGTAGTTCATTCATTAAGTTCAAAAACATATGGTATCATAGTACAAAATTGGGCTTTTAGCCCTCATATATATAT
>JZKD02S1674449.1:254767-303772 GCA_000966675.3 Picea glauca
CATCAACAACCGTTTTTGTTTTCTCTTCTTACATCTGAGTCTGTCAATTTCTTCCAAAGCACTGATTAATTCACCTTCCATATCCACCACAACTTCTTCATCATCCATTTCACCTACTGAATGTTCATCACCAAGATCTCCCATAGCCATAAGCATAAAATCATTCACTTTGTCTTCACAGGATGAATCACTATCTATGTCTCCTGAGGAGTTTTCATTGTTTACACACAAACTTTTCTTTTTACTATATTTCTTAAAATTGTATCTCTTTTCATTATCAGAGTTCTGATCCTTTTTCTGGTGAGGACACAGAGATGCAAAATGACCTATCTTACCATAGTTAAAACATTTGAAAGGGAGGTTTCCTTGATATTTTCCTGATCCTTTCTTTAACCTTCTCACAAATTTTGCCTCAATATCATCTAATTATGAATCAATATTCTTGTCTACTTTAAAAGTTGCTTCTCTAGTAATGGATTTCTCTTTGCTAATTCTCATTTCATATGCAGTTAGAGTTCCTGGGATTTGATCAATGGACAGAGTTTTAAGATCATTTAGTTCTTCTATTGCAGAGACTTTTGGATTAAATTTATCAAGCAGAGATCTTAAAATCTTATGAACTAAAATAGATTCTTCGATTTTTTCACCAAGACCCTTCATGGCATTCACAAGCTCTCCAACTCTTAAAAAATACTTGCTTATTGTTTCATATTTATTCATCTTTAGTTTTTTAAAATTTCAATCTATATGTTTGAAGTTTGGCATCTTTTAATTGCTCATTTCCTTCATAATTTTTAATAAGTTTATCCCACATTTCTTTGGCAGTTTGAAGATGCATCACCTTTACAAACTCAATTTCTACAAGTCCATTCAAGATAGCAGTCATTCCCTTAGCATTAAAGCTAAATTCTAACTTATCATCCTTTGAAGCTAGCACAATAGGATTTATGTATCCAGTCTCTACTGCATCCCAAACATCAACACTTAAGGCCATTAAGTATGTTCTCACTCTAATCTTCCAGAAGGAAAAAACTGTTCCATCAAAGAGAGGAGGCTTATTGGCTGAAGTCCCTTCATGACTTGTCAAGTTTAAGCTTATAGATCTACCTTTAAATAAAGGAACCGACTCTGATACCAATTGTTGAAAATAATAAGACAACTGAGAGGGGGGGGGTGAATCAGTTGTTATTGTGATTAAATAATTTATGGCTATTCAAGCAATTTTAAGTCTATTCCAAGTGGCCATAAATATTATACAGCATATGAACAACATGAGTAATGAACACCAGTCACACATAAGATATACACAGAGACATATTTTCACGAGGAAACCCATAAAGGGAGAAAACCTCTTCTTCTTCGAATGATAGGCAATATTTTAAGTTCTGTACATCATCTATGTTTGAGAACCAAATCAAAGTGAGGCTACTACCTATGTTTTACAAGCTCCAACTTGTTGAGAGCACCAACTCTCTGGTTTCTCTAGCACCCACTAGAAGGAAGCACCAACTCCCTGAGTGTTCCAGCACCAACCGGATGGAAGCACCTACTTCCACTTATACAAGAACCAAATTGTACATAAAACTTTGTGTTTTCCCAAGCACCACCCTACCACCCTGTTTTTCACTTCTCTATTCTACAATTCTGATATGCTTCTATCTATTCTGCAGTTCTTCTCTGCTTCAAAATGTTCTGCAATTCTTCTCTTGCTTCTGTCTGTTCAGCATCTCTAAGTTTTATCTCAGACTATGCATACTGTAATTTTACCTTTCTTACAGTTCAACTCATTTTTCCAGTTCTAACAACCAACCTACCGCAATCATTGTGTTTCCATTTTATCCTATACCACCTATTCAGTTACACCTTGAATCTCCAAGAAAACACATCAGCAACCAAATCGCCAAACGTCCAAGAACTGTGATTCAATTCTGCTAACTTGATCGTAACTGATCAATTAAATGTGGAGTGCAACAATAGCTCTTTGATCATATTCCCAATTAATCAACACCGTTGGATTAATTTTTCAAAGTCTTGCATTTATGTCATATGCCCACTGGCTGTGACCAAACACTAAGAAGAATTGATTTTGCGATTTCACATTTCGACATTCTTGTGATGAAGGGTCTCGACTCTCCATGTTGCGATCGTCGAAATAGATCTTTGCTGCACTAGCTCCTTCCCTTCTCATGACCATCGACGGTGACCTGGTGCTTATCCACAAAGTGCTTCACGATTCGCAACTTCAGGACTCCTGTGATGAAGAGTCTCGACTCTTTATGTCGCGATCACCGAAATGGAGCTTCGTTGGACTGTCTCCTGCCCTTCTCGTGACCATCGACGGTGACCAGGCGCTTATCCACAAAGCACGCTTCACGATTCACAACTTTTGTCGTGAGTCTCCTTGACTCCTCCAACTCCCGATATATGAAACTCCGAAATGGAGCCAGATCAACGATCCACACTCTCCCTTGATCAACGACTTAGATTGAATCATGGTTTCACATTTTGTGATTTCAAAGGATAGAGATCCTCCTTCCTTTGACTTTCCAGTCAGTGAAAGGATGACCTCTCGCCATGTGTAGTCTACATCCAATGGTCCATGACCCTCTATCCAAGGGTTCAGATCAATCCTCGATCCGACGGCCTAGATCATTTTAGAATATCGCATATCGTGAGTTCCCGCACCATGCTCCATTGACTCCTCCAATGTGAAAATCAACGAAATTCTAATCGCTCTCCACGTGTCCTCCTCGATGATGGACGGTCCTCCTGCTTTCAGGACTTTGTAAGCCCACTTTATTTTGTACTTAAAAATCATGCTCCTTCTTCTGAATCCAACGATGGTCGGTCCTCATGCTCATATCCAATGTCTGAGATTTGTTCTCCTCTTTTACGCATTCCTCCTATCTATATTCAGATCTGACAGTCATCAAGAATTCTGAGTGGGTGATCCAACGATCATTGTTGATCTTCACTATTAATATTGAAATTCCATCATCGTTGCACTGCTAATCATGTTGATCTTTCCATCAATTTGTTGCGCTGTTGATTTTGTTGATCTCGCCATCAATGAAAAACATGTTGCTTGTATCTTCTGTTTGTAAATATGCCAACAATATATAGATCCTAGGTGTTTTTCATGGTAGAACACTATATCATTCACGAGACACTAAAATAGTCTCACCTACACATGGGGTACACCTACAACCTGGCTCTACATAGGCTCGGGCAAGTCCTCAACCTGGATCATAAGTATTCTATATATCATACATGTTAGGTTTCCCTACATGTTTTTAAGAAATCGATCTGCTTCTCTACCAACCATATCCTCCCCTTGGCTCCTGCGCCTATGCCATGGGTATCCATGTGGCCATTTGTGGCCATTATGGACCTACATCTGCATAAGATATTCAAACGTTAATATATGATGCCATACCAAAAATATTTTTGTTTTTGTTTTGCATTTATCAAATAAAAAAACACAAAAAATTAAATATACAAAAATTAAATTTCATACCAATCTCCCTGAAGGCAGATCCTGGTGGTAATGGCATGTCTCGATCCCCTCATAGGGATAGTCATCAATTTCAATGATATGTCATCGCCACTAGTGAAAAAACTCATCATTATAGGGGGTTGGAATGCTAGCACCTCCCAACTGCCTCATCACTTCAATCCAACGGGTCATGGCTGGATAAAGTAGATTGTGTGGCGGAAACTCTATTCTAGGACTAAGGGTTGGAACCCTCTCAAAGAAAAAGATACATAATATATATGAAAACCCAAAGTTTGTCATCCTTCCAATTCTACAGTCGGTAAGTTGGCTCTTCATGTTGGCCAATAGCGAAGTGCTCCAATCATAAATTGTGGGTCTCAAACACTCCACAACATAAAACATAAGTGGCCTTGATGCTTGATGTAACGAGGTTGATCAAAATATCCATGTGAGCACCAGAACAATAATATTCAAACTCAGACTTTCAATCTCCCTAATAGGGAATTAGCTCCATACTTTCTATGTATCTACGATGCAATAGGTGGAAATGTAATCCTCTATAGTCATCCCATCCCCAGCCCCTCGGGCCTTTATTTATATCATCTCACCTCGGAGAGACAATCTTGTGATGATATAGATTTCATCCACCTCAATTATCAATTGTTTCCCATCAAGATTGAAGGCCTCGACCTCCAGATCTTAGCAATTTATCAAAGTTTGAAGCATTTTTTCTTGTGCCCTCATTCCTTTGATATCCAAAAATTTATAAATACCACATATTTGTAATGATTTTTGGGCCCTTATATCACCTTCAACTATTGCATCAACATCCTTGTATTCCCTCTCTCTCCATTCAATCACCATCCTACAAAGGAAATTCAAAACTTTGAGTCAATTTTTTATAAAAAAAAAACTCATGCACAGACTTGTAGGTGGGAAACAATTTAATCAATTGTGTATAGGGATCAATATACATAGGCATGCTTCTATTTTCCTACGTACATCGGGTTGTCTATGCATCCCGATAAAATGTATCCCACGTACACTAATATTCCCATCTTACGGCCTAAAAATATTAAAAAATATGCATGAAATCAAAAATTTGAACCATTGAAATGGAAGAACAAGGAATGAATACTTACCCGGTCCAGACGGTTTTCTATTTCATTGACCATAGCTCCCAGAATCTTCACTGGAAGATTGTGGGTGAAATAATCTCAAAAGCACTATAGAGGTAAAAAACTCAAAATGACATAGTAAAACTCATTATTTTTACTATTTATAGAAAACCATTACCCACTTTATATAGTTTTTGCCCTGTATTTCCTATTTTTGAAAATATATGGAGTAATTAGGAAGTTTAAGACTTGGTTTGAAGCGGTTTTTTCACGTTATGATAGATTTTCAATGTTCCTTAGCCCATTCGTGCCTCCAACAGGTATATATCATCACTGAAATATAGGATATGTTTTCACCTCGATTTGCATTTTTGCATCATCCTATGACCACAATTCATATGCCCTAGGTATTATCCATTTTTTTAGTGACAAAGAACTCCTCGCTATTACTACATGTGTCTTTATTAAGTGGTAGAGACTTAACAAACATGGGTGCCCTAGTTAGAACCATTTTTTCCATTTGTTTCCCATGCAGAAGTTACTCCATAAGTATGGGAGTCCTTTATAGTCCTGCCATGACATTGTGTTCAAGCCTCATGTCTTCTACTTAGTATTTTTCTAGTTACTACCTATGGAACTCCTGCCATTACATCCTAGAGTCTAAGTCAAGCTCTTTTCAAACTCCTTAAAAATGAAAATATTTCCAAGTGAGCTTGTTTTCTTTCACACTTGTTAAACATATTTGAAAGGAATCCTATTTGGTGCAATTTTACCCCTTTTTCAGACCGAATGGACTAATTATGAAAAATGAATACTCTAGTCAACATTGACTAGAAGCATTCTCCTTGGTATTGTTTTACACTTTTTCGGGCCCGGGAGACTAGATTTACAAAAAATAACACTATCAGAAATATACTTCCTAATTTTTAGCTGCAATTGCATTTCATTATCCTTATTTCATTGTTGATCCTAATGCTAGCTCCCACTTTCTCATGATAATCCCATTACCCCAACATTTCTCGGAATTCACCAAGCAGTGCATTTCATATATACTTTGCAACTTGACACTCCTTACCCCTAGAGGAAACATCCCCCCAAGTGTACATATCCTACACGCATTCCTGTACATCGAGCATAGGTATGTTCCATTGCATGGAACTAGTTTTCTTGTTCGTGACACTTGTTTCCTCTCTTGTATCATAACATTCTTTTACCTCTTTTTCAGGCTTTAATAATATGAAAAACAAAAAATAAACGAGAAACAAAAAAATAAGGGTGGAAAAAGAGTGTTATCTTCTATCGACAACAGTCGTGTCACATTTGAACATAACACAAATTTTTTATTCCATTCATCAAAGGTTTGGGTTTAGTATGGACTTAGGAAGATGAACTCATTGTTGATAGCTTACTCCTCTTATTGGTTATTCTTCTAGTCCCTATGGAGAGTTTGTTGATGCCTCCTACGTCACAAAATTTTATCAATGTTTAGTATTGGTCTATGTTTCCTGAGTTATCCATCCATATCATGCTCTTGTTCAAAGGAAGTCTAAACCTATGTCAACCATTCCTATGAATTCTTGAATATGCATGTTGGCGATCCCTTTACAAGTGAATCTCATAATCACATGAAGTTGTTGTCCTGCCTTTCACTTTGGGCCTACTTCCATCATTGGTAGGTGACCTTGAACCTAGTAGATGACATCTCTTGATTGGTCGTTGATTGGGTGGTTTCTCTGTGTTCGAAGACAATAAATCTATCCACATTGGGATTTGTGTTGTGTCTTGGATTCCTCGCCTTTGTCAGCAGTTTTCATTATTGGTTTCTATTCAAAGGGTCTCTTTCATGTACTACTTGCATTTTGTGCATGCGAGAGATGCACATAGTCATTGGTTTGTGCATATCATGTTCATCTGAGTTCTTCCTAATCTTTAAGTGTTGCCTTGTATCTCATGTTGGATGATGGGGGATACCTTAATTCCCTCCTTTCAATGGATCTCATTCCATCGATTTTATCTCATCTATTCTGGAATCGAGATCTAGATTCATAAGAGCACCTAGAGGCTTGCATTCATCAATGGAAATTTCTCTCATCATCGACAATTGGGAATACATTAATGGCTCTTGCTCAATGGATTCTTCAATTGTTCGACCTCAACATATTTATTCACTCTTGTTGAATGTACTCGGTGCCTTGACACACACTTTCATCATCGGTGGGTTGTCTTGTGTTTGTTAATGGTATACCTTAATGACCAGTAATCAAATGAAGTCCCATTGTGTCCAACTTAAAATACTTTATTCATGTGATGCAGAGTTGCACCATCGAGGATTATTGTATAAGACCTCATACTCCCAGTAGTAACAACTCATACCTATTGTTTTCCTTCATTGCACCAGTCCTATATGACTTCAATTATCATGGAGGATCATATTGTACTTCATTATATCTATATATCATTAATTGATTTTGAGACTGGAATCCACTATGTTTTGTTCATGGATATGACCACCTATGACATATGTCTACTTTGTATTTCCTCTTCATGTCCATGGAAATTTATCATCTATATATGCACATGGATCTGCAATGTACTTCAAATTGGTGGCCATGTGTACAAAGTCAATATGTATTGTAATATTCTAATGAGTGACTAGTTCCTCTGGTTGGGTCCTCACTACTCCATCCACTTCTAGGAATTGTAATGTATTCCATCCATCATAATTGATCCTTTGACCTCACACATTAGGGGGCATCTGTTATAGCAATTTTTTCCACACCCTATGCATCATGCTTTGGTGGCCTACCATTTCCCTCTATAGACTCAGTTTCTCCATTTTTCTCAGTCAAAAGTCAAAAATTCAAAATTTTGTACATATACATGGGCTATAGTTATATAACTTGTGTATATGTAGTTTACTCCATTAAAACCCGCATAAATTGGTTTTTTTTCTCAAAATTAAAAATATTTCGGATTTTCCATGCCAAGTCATGGGATCCATGATCCTTGGCCTTTCATATACTAGAAACTCTTCGATTCGACCCTTCAATTCCCTTTGAAGGCTATAAATTGGGCCATATACAATCCTTGGAGGAGGAGAAAAAGTTGAGAGCAAGTACACTCTGGAGAAATTTTTCCTCATATTTCCCTTAGTCCTTTAAGTCTAAACTCTCCTTATGTTCAACCCCCAAGCTCTCCCTATCCTGTGAAGGAGGAACCTAATTACTCTTAGAACTTGTGAGCTTTCCTTATTGAGGATTGAAGTGGTGAAGGCCTAGGTGGAGAGACTTATTTTCTCGATTTCAATGAGTTGATAATACATGAGGTTGTCACCTCTATACTCCTACTAATTGTATTAATAGAAATACTCTTTTCTCGTCCAATTATATGTTGAAAATGTTTATATTATTTTCCATGGGTAAATTGACTATACCTGTTAATGGATTATGCTAGTTTATATGCCAAAATTTCATATATTTTCCATATGCTTGTGTATCTTGGATGTTGAGGACAAGTTTTAAGTATCAGTAATTGGATTGTGAGATCAATGGTGGTCTCCTACAAACTTTCAGAAGAGGTAGGATTCTAGCCTTTCTTTTGTTGTCATTTCCATTTATCTAGCATACTTCAGATTTGAGTTGGTTTTTTGGTGTCGTTTCATCTATTGTGGTCCTACCCTAAACCATAGAGATTTATTCCTCTTAACATTGATCAGTGTTGGGAGGCCTCTTAGGCCCCTGTAATTTCCATCGTATATTATACACTAGAATAAAATAACATATGAATACATGTAAATGCACGTAGGAGAGAAATGCATCTAACTGTTGATTAGTTGGAGTGGGTGTAACCGCTCGAACCATATCTTCTATGTATATATACTCATAAAGATGGAATACAAATGTGATTGGTTAACCTTCCCACAAATCTCTCTCTCTTCTTGAGTCCGTGTGTCGCTAATATTCTTGCTACAATGTATCTCTCTTGTTCAATGATTGCTTCTAATCTTTGGACTACAACATTTTGGTTGTCGTGTGGCTTGAATTGGGACAAACTAGAAAATTTGATCTTGGATGGAGGATTTGCTCGAGATGCTTGTGAAATTGTTTGACATGTTTGTGGAAATAAATAATATTGCATTGAAAAGGATTTGGAGGAAAACTTCTTCTTGCAAGAACAAGTTGGGTGATTTAAATCTAAAAGAGATAAGAGATCAAGAAAATTTGTTCATGAATGTTGATGTTGTGTGAGAGATTTTTTTGGTTGTGGATGGTGGTCGAATACAAACAAGCAAGCCTGGAAAGAAATGGTTTATCATGGTTGTTCATTGATTTCTCGTGGCATACTCCTTTGTTCAATCTGATCCAAGACTTTTTTTGTGTTTGAGATGCATGGAATAGTTCCAACCCATAAATATCATGCACATCATGTGATTGTCAATTCTTTTATGTTTAGTTTAACTCAGAAAAAAAAAATGATCAGATTCAATTATTTTTTTTATAATCGATTGATTTTTGAGCTAGTTCCACAATTAGTTCTATATATAATAAGTATTAAACAATCCAAAAAAAAAAACAAGTGTTTCTAGATTCTTGTTAATGTCATCGTTTCCAGCTCATTTGGAAATCGTTTGTTGCAAACAATTCAAAAAACCAAACAAGTGTTGCTAAATTCTTGTTGATCTAGTCGTTGTTATCCCACCTGGAAATAGTTTGCTTCTCCCCAACAAGAAAATATCATTGTATCACCATTGATAGGATATGGTGCCCTTGTTAACAAGTTTATAGATGAGTATAAGTTCCTATGTGTAGGTCTTATCAGATCCTTCTATCCTGAAATTCTTGAACATGCAAATGGAAAAATGAGTACAATAATACAAGGTCATGTCAATAAGAATTGGAAGAGTAAAGGAGATCCATTGCAAATCATGATATGAATTCGGAGTTGACTTCTTCAAAATGTGATATGCTTTCAAACCTACTCGAATTGAATTTCCTAAATGTGTTTGACTAAATCTACCACGTGAAAATGTTGTTTTTTGTTCTTAGGATTGTTTTAAGGTGAAAACAACTTCATAATTCTATATGGTTATGAAAATATTCATCTCTTTCGAATTGTGTGAACTCAATCGTGTTGCAAAAATTCAAAGTGGAGAGTTGAATAGTGAGTTATATCTTCATTTTCATCCTTAGCCTAAATATTGGCAACAATGAGATGACGAGGGTTATTTCTTAAATTTTGGTATCGTTCAACTCAATCTAGTTTGTTTCAAAGGATTTCACATCAGTGGGTGGGTCATCAGTTTTTGACCTTTGGATTGATAATTTTATGTGGAAGACATTTCCTACAAATATGGATTACTATTTTCGAATTTTGTGAATAGATTCTACAACTCTACAATATTTCCATGGAATACAAAACAACTTGTTTGCGAGTGCGTGGAGAAACAATATGCACCCTCAAAATGGTGGAAATATTTTATAGAACAAAATTCCTTGGTTATTTTGGTCTACAATTTAATCATTTTAAAGGAATATAAATTGTTCTTTTAATTACTCTACAATCCCAAGAAAAAAATGTTAGAATCTAGAGTGTTGAGTTTTGATCTTAAAAATTGCAAATCATGAATTGGATATATTTGATGGAATATGATGACTAATAATATACCATTAAAGAAATGGGGTCTTGAAGCATAAAAGGTATTAAATGAAGGATATTCGAGTTTATTTTATAGTTTAGTTTGATTTAGAGTTAGTCTTTGAAGTTGAAAAAATAAAAATGATGGAATGTTGTCAAGGACTTGATTGATTCAACTATGCAATTGAGTTAATTGAGTCAAATGAAGGGAGAGGGTTAAAAATGTGTATTTAAATGTAGGATATCCTCTCAACCTATGTAATGTAAGTCGGTGTTTAGTCGAAGATATCATATTCTTTTTTACATCGGTCGATCCTTAGTCGAAAACATTTTATTGAGTCTATAAAATCCATGTACCAGAAAAAAATGAGTCTTAGAAGTGAGTCGTAGAAGATTCCTCCTTCATGTTCATGTAATGTAAATTGAAAACTCCATATATTCTCATAAATGTGAAGAAGCACGACCATGATTGATAATCAATAGAGAAACAATATTGATTGAGTAGTGACCACAAGGGAAAAACAACATTGATATTGAGCACTTAATTGAGCATTGATAGAGAATTTTGTAGTAGTTGATTTGAATCTTGTAGAGAGGATTGAGCATTGATCATGAAATTATGACAGTGGTTGAAAGCATTCAATAAAGAGACATATTTATGACATAAACAAAAAGAGGATCTTAAAAGACAATATGATGACACAATAAATACTTAATTGATTGAGTCCCTTGGTATAAAAGTTGTTGAATAGTTCCCTGGGTTATGACCTTGGAAGTAAAAAATAATAGAAATCGTAGGTTGGATGAATCATGGTGTTCCACCATAGGATGTGTGCAGGGGAAATATGAGAAAAGGACAAGCCAAGCACCACTCTGAAGGCACGATGGTGTAACAAGAGAAATAAGAGGACCATTGTTGGGCGGGGTAGCTGAAATTTGAAGACACGTTGACTGCACAAGAATTTATCAAATTGACGACAAAGGCTAAATAATAATAAGTCATTAATTATCTGCACACTTTCTTAGGATGAGAAAGGATTTGAGTGTGGGGGAGATGTTGGGAGGCTTCTTAGGCCCTTGTAATTGTCATTATATATTATACACTAGAATAAGATAACATATGAATACATGTAAATGCATGTAGGGGATAAATGCATTTAACTAATGATTAGTTGGAGTGGTGCAATTGCTCCAACCATATCTCCTATGTATATATACTCATGAATATGGAATACAAAGGAATTTGGTTAGCCTTCCCACAAATATCTCTCTTCTTGAGTCTATGTGTGTCCCTAATATTCTTGTTGTAATGAAACTCTCTCTTCTTGAATGCTTACTTCTAATCTCCACACTACTATAATCGGTGCTTCTTGAAGCATCATTTTTGTGTTAATATTTTTGATGTGTGATTCATTTATGCATCGACTTTGCATCGTGTTTTCATAAAAAAATGATTGAAAATAGAAGATTCAACATTACACTTATGTCTATTTTGTATTGAAAACATGTTTTTTTGTTTATTTGGTCATTATGCATCATATTAGCATTGAGTAAACCTTCTTAGTGTCGTTCTTGCTTAGAGTTGAAATACAAATATTTTGTATCGAGTTTTCACCTTTCAAGAGCCATACTATTTTATTTAAGCATAATTTTAGTGTAATTTTTCAATGTAATAAATATTTTAGCATCGTTTTAGCATCAAAATTGTATGGATAATGATTTTGTAATTTTGATTATTTTAATTTAATTAATTATTACTAATAATTTTATTATCATCAATTTAATTATTATAAATTATTTGGTTATATTTGATTAATTTGATTAGCCCGATCGTTTAGCTCCAATGGTTGAGAGCTATGGTTGACAAGATAGAGGTCATAGGGTCAAGACCCTAGGCATATATATTTTAGAGATGGTTGGGCCTTACTCGATGTCCCCATTGGGTTAGGTTGCCAAAAATGCAATCGATCAGTGTACCTCCCATACCATCATCAAAATCAAGGGAAGTACCTGGAGGGTTTCTCAGGATGTGTATTGTAACGTTCCCCAACCCAGCTGAGGACCATTATGTGCATAATACTCATAAAAATTTAAAAAAAATGCTAACTGATTTCATGTAGCTTATCAGCTACGAATTACATACACAGCTTTTACTATTGACTGATACCATTAATTAATTGCATCTACAACATGCTAAAATCACACATGAATGCAACTAATAACTCATTACAAAAACATATAAATTAGTCTTATACATAGAGTGAATGCACAACCATTAAAACTCATTAAGAAACATAACAACAAGATAAACCACTTATCTTTTAAAATAGTTGTGCAATCAAATGCTTGGGATGAAGTTCCACCCAATCGTATACTTGCGGTTCCAAATCTCAATAGAAATTCACCCCGAGCTGAGACTATAAATCCACAAAAGAGAGTGGTCTCTCACTATTCACTCACAACTCAAAAATCCCACAACCCACTGGTATTCTCCTACAACTATCTCAATTTTCCACCAACTCTCTTCCTCTCGAGCTTCCCAACCCAAGGAATGTACCCCTTCACTGATTGCAGTCCCTTAGGTGTCCCATTTATTTATCAAGGTATCTATGGCACAGGTAACCAGGAATTTATCTATTGGGAACTCAAGGGAACTCACAGCTAGGAAAACTACCAACAAACAGCGACAAACACTTGTTATTACAATGCAACTCACACAGGAGTTCACTCTTCAGGCATGCCAACCTAGATCTTTATTCTTATACTCCAAATATGCTCCATAAATTCTCCATCATGCTTCAAATTCACCCTCCATGGTTGCTCCATCTCGAAGCTCTTCTTTTCTTCTCTCTACTTGTTGTTCATGCAAAAACATTGACTGTCTAAAACTATTGTAACTGCACATACAAATTTTGTCTCTTTGTCTTGCTTGCTTGAATAAAACACTTCCCCAAGCTATTTTTACTCAATCCCCATGCTCCCAATAAATAAGGGATGCGACTTCACACACCCACCCTCTTACATGCATTCAATGATTAGATTTTGGGACACTCAATGGGAAAATAGAATTTAATACATAATGATAGTAAAATTCAAGAATGTGGGTGGAATTAATAGACATGTATAATCCCCCTTGGACCCATCTTAGACATTCTCTTAGAACCTCCCCTCTCTTGTGGATTAATTCAGCCCACATCTCTGTCCATATCCCCTTAGTAGCTGGCATCACATTTTATTATTAAAACTTCGAAATATATTTTTCATATACATCGCTTGGTTGTAGGCACACATTATATTTACATTAAACATTAATTAAAATGGGGATTATAGCGGGAATGTTACATGTATTCCGTTGATTTTTAATTATTGATTTGATCATTATTAATTATTTAACTATTTTTATTAATTTAATTATTATATTTTTTGTAATTATTACTTTTATAATATTTAAATATTGATTAGATTAATGATTAATATAAGTCTATTTCATCGGATACTAATCTCGAGAGAAAAAAAAACATGTATATATAAGTTCACTACCTCACCAACATTAAGTGAATTTCACACCATGAACAAAGAAGAAATTCATGTATCCATAAACAAAATTATAAATTTTTACTGCACTAATATTTGACCAATTTCACACCATGGAAGCAAACAACCATGTATATATAAATGTGGCTATGGGATTTTAAATTAAATCATAAAATAACCATGGAATTTTTTCTAGTTGTAAATAAGTGACACATCGCTACACTAGGGAAGTCTCAACTTTATATACAACATTGCATAAAAAAATTGTACATGTATAAGGAAAAGAAATGAGTTGAACATGAAGATTTGATTGAACTTTTGTTAGTTCCCTATTTATCTTTTGAACCTGCATCCTCGCTTTGTAAAAAAATAATAAGAAAACATGATTTCAATAAAATAAAATAAATTTCTTACATTTAAAGATGCAATAAAAAACATATAATTTAAATAATTATTAATACCCTATGATATAACATCCCCATCCACCCAAGTTGGTCCATGCTACTCCATAAAACACTTTGACAAAGCTCTGATACCAACCTGTAACGTATCCCATCATATTATTGAGCAATGCTACTCTAAATTTTCACTACGTAGTTTCTATTTTACACACAAGTCCACACAGTATCACTTGAGGTAAGTGCTCAACCCAATTGAGTTGCACCCCACAACTTATAGCAATGGAGACATCATTCGATTTTTACACAATCTTAAGCAACATAATCAAATCAAACAACTATGCACACCAACATACTGACCACACAGTACAACTATTCTCACAACCACCTAGGCCTCATGCACCACTTTTGTTATTAATGTGGGGAAGTTCTACTTCCTTAGCCACACACACATGAGTTCCATCCTCTTGAAACACATTGGTTACGATCCTGCGCACTCAACCACTCAATCCTGTTTTGATGAATCATAAACAAAATGATAAGGTTAAACTTAATAGGAAAAGTCAGTATCAACTGACATACTCGTGCACAACTAGAATTAAAGGCTAAAAAACACCATATTTACATGTGCAAGGGACATTCAACCAAATAAAAATAGATACTTATATGCAACACATACAAGAATTTAACTCATGTTAGATGTAGACAGAATGCACACAGTAAACAAGACAAGTGCATAAAGAACACTTATCTTTTTATGAAAGTCACCAACTGTGGCCTTGACTTAGATGTTCCTCCCAACCATAGACATTGTTTCTCATAAGAATTCAACAAGAGGTCACCCCCAAGCTAGGGCACAACTCCACCAGGGAAAAAAGGGTTCCTAGCGACAAGATATGGTCTGAAAATCAACAGAATTTCCCAGTCCTAAGTGCCCACTATTGCAACTAGCCAAAAATACCTCATTCCTCACACACTTGTCACACGCAAGGAAGTGTATACATTCTCTTCCCACCAATCCTTCAACTACCCCACTTCCCTTTCCAGGTTTACCAGCAACAGGTTGGACATGAAGTCTTTGAGCCCTGCAACTAATGATCAACACACCAGGGAACAACTATCAATAGAACTCTCTCTTGGAGAGTATGTCCACGGCTTTGATAACCACTCCAAAACATATTTTCCCTCACCAAGAGAGACTACTCATGTTCTATCCACCCGACTCTTTGACAGTGAAACTCTGGATGTAACCCCACAACTCCTTACAAGCTTCTCTATGAAGATAAGGTAATAATCAGATTTTCCATATGGTCCGACCCCCTTCTGCACATGAGAGCTTGCAACATAAATAATAATGCAATACCCCCAAAAAATACATTAAGGCTAACAATATATATTGCATGCCTTCCAGTTGACACTTGTCACTTTCAAAAGTAGATTTAAGCCACTTGGTGACCCGTTCCTTACCCTCGGGAACTTAGGATAAAATAATATATATATGACATTATACTTTTCTTGGAAATATTATTAAAATATTGCCCAATACTTTATGAATCACCCCCTTTTCCATTTTTTGGTGGAGTAGGTCCCCCATCTCTTTTCATCTGAGCCAGTCAGTGTGTAGTGATGCAATATTATATTAATAATCATGATTATATTTACATGGATAGGTGCATTGACCTATCTATGTCTACGCTCACCAGTCTCATAATCACACACGTTCTCTCACCTCCATACATATCCATTCATTCCCACTCACTAACCCAAGTGCACACAACATAATGCAATGTGCACACTTGCTCAGGTGCGCACAACACATAGACTGTGTGCACCCTGTCTTTGTTAACACTTTTCCATGCACTATTTTGATGCATGCAATACCAAAACCAGGTGTCCTTGGATCACCACCCTAAATGTAGATTACATTTACACTTGGTACCAATCGGCTCACTAGTCTGTATGTACAATTACAAAGGGTTCTTGATCAGGGACACTATAATCCCCTCCCCCTTATTTATGCACTATCATTAGTGCATTATATACACATGTACATACAAAATTTTCAAACATCATAAAAATGATGAGGGTACTATGATCGTATAACATCCACACACTCCCAGGTTGCATCCTCGGGACCATACGAGGTCCAATGGGTCTTTACCAACTCCATGACTCGATTCCAGAGATGCTTGGTTTTATGATCCAATATGAAAACCGATCGCACTTGAAATACGCCTTTTGGCTCCACCTGAATCACATTCCAATCAATGACATGATTATCATCAGGTACATACTTCTTAAGAAATGACACATGGAAAAAATAATGAACACATAGGGATGCAGGAAATGAAAGTATATAAGCGACAAGACCAATCCTTTCAAGGATTTCAAATGCCCCACAATAGCACGCTACCAACTTAGAACACTTTCCCAACTTCAAGGCATTGTGCTTGGCCTTCACTTTCAGGAACACGTGATCACCCACTTCAAATTCCCAGTGGGTCCTGCCTTTATATGCACAACTTTTATGCATGTCTTGGGAAGGTTTTAAATTCTTCCCGATCTTTACCATCTTCTCCTCCATTTCCCAGAGAAGATCTGGCCCAACTACTACATGGTCTGTTGGGTTTTCCCAACTCACTGGCATGTTTCACTTTCTACCATAAAGTGTCTCAAATGGTTTTATCTTTAAAGATGTCGGATACCCATTGTTGTAAGAAAATTCTACCAATTGAAGGTAGTCTTCCCATTTCAATGGTTTATCCATCAAAAAATCCCTCAACATGTCTTCAATTGCCTAATTTACGCTCTCGATTTGACCATCCAACTCAGGATGATATGTTGTGATGAAATTTAGACTTCTTCCAAATCCCTTGAATAACCCTTTCCAAAATTTCGTGGTGAACCTAGAATCTCTGTCATACACAATAGTCTTAGGAACACCATGCAACTTAGCTACTTCATGCATGTATATTTCAACAATTTCAGTTTCCTTGTACACTGACTTCACTGGAATAAAATGGGCATCTTTAGTAAGCTTGTCCACCACCACCATAATAAAATCATGTTTCTTATAAGTCCTAGGCAACTTAGTTTTGAAGTTCGTTGTCAAAAATTTCCACTTCCACTCAGGAATGGGAAAAGGGTGCAACATACCAAATGGATGTCTATGCTCAACATTGACCTTATGAAATTCGATACATCTTGCAATAAAATATGCAACTTCCTCTCTCATACCTGGCCAAAAGTATTTCTTCTTGACCGTGACAATGGTCTTCTGGTAAACTGGATGTCCAAAATAAGGAACCTTATGCATCTCTGACAAAATCAGATTCTTCAACTCTTTTTCATTTGGCACATAGAATCTACATCTATAAATGGGGATCCCATCCTCTCTTAGCTCATAACCTTCAAACTTTGTTTGGGGCATACCTTGTTGTAAGGTCGAACTTATATCCATATAGCGCAAGTCTGATTTGGAAAATTCCAAAATTTTGTCATGCAAATTGGTCTGGTACATGCTAATGGTTGTAGCATGCATATCATGCATCCTCTTGTTGAGTGCATTAACCACCTTGTTTTGTTTTCCCCTGATATGCTTTATGTCAAAGTCATACTCACTAAGGAACTCTAACTACCTGCTTTTTCTAGCATTCAAACTTGGTTTTCCAAACAAATACTTCAGACCATAATGGTATGTTCTCAGTTCAAATATTTTTCCCATGAGATAATGTCACCACATATTCAAAGCATGCGTTATGGCTACCAACTATAAATCATGCATAACATAGAGCCTTACATGCTCTTTCAACTTCCTTAAATCATAGCACACCACATGTCCATTAATACTTAGGAATCCATCGATTCCTTACTTGCATGCATCCATGCACACAATGAAGCATCTGGATTAAAAAATTCTTAAAATAGGTGCACTCGTTAACAAATTCTTCAAGTGTTGGAAACTCCTTTCACAATTTGGAGTCCATTCGAATCACGCACCTTTCTTCTGCATGGATGTGATTGGATGCACAATCTATGAGAATCCTTCAATAAACCTTATGTAGTACCCTGCCAGTCTCATGAAGTATATCACTTTTGCGACATTTCTTGGTGTTGTCCATTCTTCAATGGCTTTTATCTTTGTTGCATCCACAACTATTCCTTCCTCTAAAATAATATGACCTAAATAATGAATCTTTCGTTGATAAAATGAACACTTGCTCAGGTTTTCATAAAGTTGATGCTTCCTCAACAATTGCAACACCATCCTCAAGTGTTTCTCATGTTCTTCTTTAGAATTTGAGTAAATAAGAACTTCATCCAAAAATACAATGAAAAACTTATCTAAATACTCTCTGAAAACTCCATTCATCAAACTTATGAATACAACGGGTGCATTCGACAACCCAAATGGCACCACTGTAAACTCATAATGACCATACATTGTTATGAAGGAGGTCTTACCGATGTCTTTGTATTTTATTCTTACTTGGTGATATATAGATCTGAGATCTATCTTGGAAAATATCCTTGCACCTCTGAGATGATCAAACATGTCATCTATCCTTGGCAAAGGATACTTGTTATTTAATGTTACGTTTTTCAACTTCCTAAAGTCTATACAAAGTCTCGACATACCATCCTTCTTCTTCATGAATAAAACTAGCACACCCGAAGGTGACACACATGGGTGTATATACCCCTTCTTCAGAATCTCTTCAAGTTGCATCTGCAAATCCTTCAACTATGGCGTACTCATCCTGTAATGAGTCTTGGATATAGGTGTTGCTCCTGACATCAAATTAATAGAGAAGTCAATATATATTTTTGGAGGCAATCCCAATTATATCTCTTTAAATACATAATCATACTCTTTCAGTACTATGAAATCTTCCACACTTGACACTTTATCCTTAGGTGCCTCTTCCATGTGCGTTGCAAATACTTGACATCATTTCCTGTAAATTTTCTTAAACTACAATTCTGAAATTTCTCTGATAGTCACAACTCTTGGAATTCCCTGAACTGATCTCAAGTTTCCTTTCTCATCTAAGAAAGTAAATCTCTTATTATAAAAATCTAGGACAACATGATGCTCATCCAACCAATCTATACCAATGAGGCAATCATATGAGACAAAATGTATAACATTCAAATAATACTTTGTGTGTAGTCCATTCATATCCAATGGACATGCCTTAACCATCTCATTGATTTTCCATTTTGTTCATGTAGTTAATTGTACCAACCACAGTTTTCTAATCATTCTTCTTGATAGATGGAATCTTTACACCATTTTACGATCTAGATAATTATGAATATCTCTTGAGTCTATTAAAATATCAATGGGTTGGTCACTAATCTCACCTTCCACCTTGATCATGTGTGACTAGAACTCATATTGCTTGTTATCCAGTGCAGAGTAAATACTTGACACATTTCTACCCATGTCCTCCACTATCACAACTTTTTGTACACTATGTGTAGTTTTCACTTTATCACCTCTTTGATAACATTCTTTGCATATGTGATTTCTGATACAACCCCAACACATCATAGGTTGCTGCCATGAATTTTGTCCCACTATTTATGACCTTTTGGGCTCGTGAAGAGTCGTATGTCCTTGCGCAATATTTCTGAAAAATGATGGCTTAGCTCCCTTATTCCTATGTTCCATCTTAATTTTCATCTTGTCTTCCCAAGCCATTTGGAAATTCGGCCTTCCCCTTTGCTACTCAAAAAACAACTTAGTGCACCTTATGGTCTCTTCCAATGTATCAGGGTCATCATACTTTATATTTTCACTGATAAATGAGGAAATCCCACTCAAATATCTTTGAATATTCACCTTTTCATCCTTGATAAAAGACACATAATTCAACAGTTCTAAAAATCTTCTTTTGTACTCGTCAATTGTCATGCTCCTAAGCTTGAGTTAGAAGAATTCCTTCATTTTCCTTTCATAGTACCACTTGGTTAAGTATTTATTTTGGAAATACCTCTTGAAATAATTCCAAGTCACTTTCTTCTTGTCAATGTGCCTCACTTGCACATATTGATCCCACCATATTGATGCTTTTCCCTTTAATTGATATATATCAATTCTCCCTTCTTCATGCATAGAATAGTTATGTAGCTGGAAGTACTTTCTCATACCCAACAACCATGTCTCTGCATCCTCATCCTTTTTATGCTCCCCATCAAAGGTAGGAAGATTGATCTTATTCATTTCTCACTATATCGCATCCACCCCAATCTTCTCTTATGCTTTCTGATAGGAGGTAGACTTGAACTACTGTGCACT
Source organism: Picea glauca (assembly GCA_000966675.3). Taxonomy (NCBI): domain Eukaryota; kingdom Viridiplantae; phylum Streptophyta; class Pinopsida; order Pinales; family Pinaceae; genus Picea; species Picea glauca. The sequence continues at coordinate 275,252 of JZKD02S1674449.1, forward strand.
TTCATGAAATGATGCTTACCAACACTTCTTTATTCTCTTCTTTTCTCATCATGAGACCAAAGAATTCTTGATATGCTCCTTTCTATCTCCTTATCCATCTTCTTTTCTTTTATGTCCATACTTTGCATCAATTTGACATTGAAGCCATCTTGCTACGCCTTGGATCTCATAAGCCTTTCATTATAATCCTTATAACTATGGGCACATTTTTGCAGTATTTTTACAGTTTCTACCAAGTCCATGCGCTTCCCCTTGGATTATATACCATCGACACCCAAACCGATTTATAGATCCCCAAATTCATCATTAGGAATATAAGTCCTCTATCCATCTTCCATGCTTTCAACCTTCTGCACTGACTCTATCATGCTCTATTCGTTGATAATTATGCAAAATGTGCATGCAATTAATATTTGTTAGATGATTTCATGCAACAAATACATGAAAAATTTGAAACATTTTGTTAGAATCCTTCCCTCAGATTTCTTGGATGATTTTAACATTCCAAATCTAATGTGCACACTCATGCATTAATACTCTTTATGTGCATCAAAACTCTATACCATGCATCAATGGTCTTCTGCGCAAACTAAACTCTACGTTGTGTTGTACCAATTCGTAGTGTGCACATCTATTCACACTAATGTTTGGCCCACACAAGTCCAGTGTTGAACCAATGGCTCTGATACCAAACTGTAACATCCCCAACCACCCAAGCTAGGCCATCCTACTCCATAAAACACTCTGACAAAGCTCTAATACCAATCTGTAACGTACTCCAACATATTACTGAGCAATGCTACTCTAAAATTTCACTGCATAGTTTCTACTTTACACACAAGTCAGTTTAGTATCACTTGAGGTACGTTCTCAACCCAATTGAGTTGTGCCCCACAACTTATAATACCGGAAGCATCATTCTATTTTTACACAATCTTAAGCAACAAAATTAAAACAAACATCTGCACACACCAGCATATTGACCACACGGTACAATTATGTACACAACCACCTCAGAATCATGCACCACTTTTGTTATTACCGTGTGCAAGGTCTAATTACTTAACCACACACACATTATTTCCATCCTCTTGAAACACACCGATTACAATTCTGATCACTCGACCACTCAATCCTCTTTTGATGACTCATAACCAAAATCATAAGGTTAAACTTAACATGAAAAGTTACCATCAACTGAAATAATCATGCACAAATACAATTGAAGGATAAAAACACCTTATTTACATGTGCAAAAAACATTAAACCAAATAGAAACAAATACTTATATGAAACACATACAAGAATTTAACCCATGTCAAACGTAGAAAAAATGTACATATTAAACAAGACAAGCGCATAAAGAACACTTATCTTTTTATGAAAGTCACCAACTGTTGCCTTGAATCAAATGTTCCTCCCATCCATAGATATTGTTACTTGCAATCTTTCAGCAATAGGTCACCCCCGAACTGGGGCACAACTCCACTAGGGAAAAAGGGTTCCTAGCGACAAGATATGGTCTAAAACAAAATGTAATTTCCCAGTACTAAGTTCCCACTACCACAACTAACCCAAAGTCCCTCATTCCCCATGCACCTGTCACACCCAACGAAGTGTGCTCCTTCCTTTCTCATCATTTCTTCGACTTCCCCAGTTCCCTTCCCAAGGTTACCTACAAAATTTTGTACAGGAAGTCTTTGAGCCTTGCGACTAATGCTCAGTGCACCATGGAACAAATCTAAGAAAAAATCTCACTTGGAGAGTATGCCCACAGGTCTGATAACCACTCCACAATAGCCAGTCTATCACCCATAGAGACTTTTCATGGTCTGTCCACCCGACTCTTCAACAATGAAACTATGGATGTAACCCCACAACTCCTTACAAGCTTCTCTATGCAAATAAGATAATAATTGGATTTTCCATATGGTCTAACCACCTTTCTACACAAGAGAGCTTACAACATGAATAATAATATAATCCCACCCCAAAATACACTAAGTCCAACAATATATATTGCATGCCTTCTATTATTACTCCAAGGAATCACTCCCTGACTGTAGAAGGGTGTAAGCTTGGTAACTTAAAATATCAATAATATGGAAGGAAAAATGATCAAATCGGATGACATTATAAATCCACCTCCATTTAGAAATAAATAATTCACTTGAAAGACCAAGGCTTTCAACTAAGTTGCTCAGAAGATTTAAATCAAATTGTGGAAAGATGGAGAAAACCCATTATACCAGTAGACATACTTATACAACATCACATGTGAATGCCCAGTAATGATATGTAAGATGCTCTTCACACCAGCAGAAACATATATAAGATTACATAAATTATATGACCATATATAACAAATAAATACTTGCAACTTAAGTTTATGAATGCACCAATAGGATGGAAACTATCTAGCATTAAGACAAACATCAGAAGCAAAGTATGAAGTCAGATATACCAATGAAGAGATGGAATGAAAACCTTCTATCATTGAGTATACACAGACTTGGAAAGAAATAAAATGAAAGTTGGACATACAAAGTGAAAGAAGCTTGATGTCAAGATATGCTCATGATTATTTCCAAAGGATAAAAATACAAGTCTTCAAGGAAATGAACCACAGTCCTCAGACTGTTTCTCCCTCCCATTTTCCTCTTACATCTATGATCTTAAATAATATTTACAAATTATTTTCAATATCCTCAAAAGATGGATCTGATAACCTCTTTTCTTATCTCAAATTCGAAATTGTGAGGTGGCTGGAAATGATAGAAATTTCTAGAAAAATGTTGCTCCAAGATTCACCTATATCCTCCAAATCACAATAGATCTTGGGAAACTGAGAGAGGTTATTGAATATCATTCCATGCTTATGAAATAACTCGTTAAGTTTCTAAAAATAGTATTCCAACTCATCAGAATCTATCCTTAAAGACAATGACTAAAACAGGAAAAACAAAGTATTTAATTTCTGGAAATATAGTGCTCAAAGATTGACCTATATTTCATAAATCACAATAGATATTGGAAAAATGAGAGATGTTATTGAAGAGATGCCTGTTCTTATGAAATACCTCTAGTTTTGAAAACTACTCTTCTAGATGATCAGAATCTATCTCCCAAGAAGGTGACTAAAACAGGAAAATCCAGATTTCCAAATCTAGTCATATTCCTACATTTTAGGATTTGATATCTAGAATATTTCTATTGATCAAATGAAGTGCCACCTGCACTCATGGATTATATTTGATAATATGTATGATTATTCATCATCATCTGCTCCTTAATAAACTCAACCAAGTCGAATTTGACCTTTTGACCAAAATAATACATTTTGGAAAATTTCTGAAAATGATGCCTCATCTTGTGGGGAACTTTTGAATTCCTTCCCAAGCTATAAATGGATATATGAAAGTACCATTGTAAATATTAGGATGTATAGTTTTCAATTGACTATTTGAGCGTGTCAAATAGAATCTTCACGACTCAGAAAATCAATTTTTCCCAAGACAGTTTATCAACTGAAAAACCTGCACTTTCACCGGCTCACTACACTGTGAAAAAGTCATTTAGCCAGTGAAAAGGGAGACTTTCACTGGCTTACTACACTGTGAAAAAGTCAATTAGCCAGTGAAAGCTAAAATTTACTTTTTGGTATATTTTGAGATGCCACATCATTTTTTCATTGGAAAATAAGATTTAAGCCAATCTTATATACTTTAAAACTTAAAGATTTATAAATAAATCTTTACCTTATTATCATATTATGATATGATATCAAAATAAATTGCAAGGAATTTTTTATCGCTAACATATGGCTCCAACTGGGGTGGAGACCTTCATGCAAGGTTTACAAGAACCACATATCTAATGCCTTTCCTGGAAAATAAAAATCTGAACAAAATGTGTAGTGTTGCATTGTGCATGGAGTCAGTATTCCATTGGGCATGGAGTCAACTATCTCACTTCTTTCTGAAATTTTCCCATAACCTGTGTGGATGACCTCTACACATGCTTCAGACTGCCTTTATTCATACAAAGTATCTTCTACTTCTGATGCAAAATGAAAGAAAAGAAATACTCGAGAAGCAATCTTATTTCCTATTCTACTCTATCATAACCAACTCTACAATTTGGTTAAGTAAAGGTTGATTTCCATAGCAGCCATCCAAGCAATTTTAATACTAAAATGTCCTCATCATTCTTACTGATTAGTAACTGATTTTTGAAATGCAACAACAATGAATAAAACTCTTTCACAAAACCAAATTCAACAGGAAATATGTGGAAGCTTACGAAATCTGAAACTTTCAAGTTTTCTAAGATGCAAGATTCTATGAAATCTGCTACTGGATCTTTAAAATTGATGTCAAGACTTTCTCCTCAATGAATTATTTTGTGCCAGAAGGTTGATGACTTTCTTGTTCTTTTGTGATTACCTCATAATCATCAAACACTATAACGTTTTCTTCAAAATAATGTTCAAAAGATGATGATAGAGTAGTGTTTGATTGATAGAGATCATGATCATCTCTTAAAATGTAGTTTTCTATACCATCATAAGTTATCATAGATTCAACATGCTTTGTAAACTGGTCATAAATTTTATATGAATACTTATCTTTGGAATACTCTGCCCAAGTTGAATAATTTGATTTACAATCTGAAACAATTTCAGTTGCTTGCTGCTGTTTTGAAATTGCCTCATAGTTATAATCTCTTTGTTCATGTACATCTTCTCCTCTGACATGTTCTCGTTGCTATTCCAAAACTATTTTACATTCATTATATTCAAGTTTAAATTCTGAAACATAATGACCTTCTGCAAGTTCAAGTACACGTTGATTTTCAAAATCATACTGCTTTCGGATCCTCCTAGAAGCATACATGTTTTCATCCACTTTTAGAGCATCTTCAAACAATCTGCTCAAAGATGAAGAATTTATTTCTAACAATAGAAGGGCAAGTTGTGAATGAAGACCTTTAACATAGTATATCATGGTGACTTTCTCTGTCGGTCAGATCTCCAAAGGCATGCCATAGTAGATGCTGCAAAATATTTGATTGAAGACACCCAAAGTTTAATTATGTTCTTTCTTCAAAGCATAGAAATCAACAAGGTAAGAATCTACTTATTTATGTTCACCCCAATACTTCATAAAAACATCAGATAATTCTATCCAAGAGCCAATGGAGTTATCTCTTAAACCCTTAAACAAAAGAGCAACATCTTTGATCAAATATTTTGAAAAATATCTCATGATCACATCTTCATGAACAATCTGAAAACAATCAACAAAATCCAAAAAAGATTCCAAGTGTCTCTCAGCTGAAGCTTGATTCTCTCCAAAAAACCAAGGAAGATATTCATAACAGTCAAGAGGATAAGGGTGAAGGTGAGAGAGAAACTTTAATGTCTTAAACATCTTCATCCTGATTTTGATTTGAAAGTTCGTGGGTTGATCATGAGGAATAACAATTTGTTGACAAGTTTCATAGGTTATGGTAACAAGTGTTGAGCTCTGTATAGGTTTTGAATTAGTTTCAATTTCTTCAAGATCACATGGATGATTAGATTGTAAATGAATTGAAATGCAGTGATCATTTATATGGACAGGTTGAGATAATAAGACTGATTCAACATCTACAATGTAATCAGGATGCAAATCTCCTTCTAAAGATGGATATATATAAGAGGAATGATTATTTTCTAAATATACAAAACAAAAAATAATTCTCTTGACATGCAAAGGAAAAAGCATGAAGGAGTTAATAAAGAAAAGTAACAATTCATGAAGAAGACTTATGAAATGATACCTTGATTTAGGATTCAAACTCTTCATCTTCTGTCAACTGAATCCTCCCCAGTGGAGTCTTTAATGTGGAGTTGCCAGGTAAATGATTACAGTCAAATTTTATGTCTGTCTCTTGTCTGCCATCAAGAATCAGATCTATGTCATTCTCCCAGGGAAAATCTGCTTTCACTTGCGTTCCTCGACAACGACGCCATTTTGTTATCACTCCAAGGAATCACTCCCTGACTGTAGAAGGGTGTAAGCTTGGTAACTTAAAATATCAATAATATGGAAGGAAAAAGGATCAAATCGGATGACATTATAAATCCACCTCCATTTAGAAATACATAATTCACTCGAAGTACCAAGGATTTCAACTAAGCTACTCAAAAGATTTAAATCAAATTGTGGAAAGATGGAGAAAACCCATTATACCAATAGACATATTTATACAATATCACATGTGAATGGCCAGTAATGATATGTAAGATGCTCTTGACACTAGTAGAAACATATATAATATTACATAAATCATATGACCAGATATAACAAATAAATACTTGCAACTTAAGTTCATGAATGCACCAATAGGATGACAGTTATCTGGCATTGAGACAAACATCAGAAGCAAAGTATGAAGTCAGATATAATAATGAAGAGATGGAATGACAACCTTCTGTCATTGAGTATACATAGACTTGGAAAGAAAGAAAATGAAAGTTGTACATACAAAGTGAAAGAAGCTTGATGTCAAGATATACTCATGATTATTTCCAAAGGATAAAAATACAAGTCTTCAAGGAAATGAACCACAATCCTCAGACTATTTCCCCCTCTCATTTTCCTCTTACATCTATGAGCTTAAATAATCTTTACAAATTATTTTCAATATCCTCAAAAGATGGATCTGATAACCTCTTTTCTTATCTCAAATTCGAAATTGTGAGGTGGCTGGAAAAGATAGAAATTTATGGGAAAATGTTGCTCCAAGATTCACCTATATCCTCCAAATAACAATAGATATTATGAAAATGAGAGAGGTTATTGAATATCAATATGTTCTTATGAAATACCTCCAGATTATAAAAATAGTATTCCAACTCATTAGAATCTGTCCTTAAAGACAGTGACTAAAACAGGAAAAACAAAGTATTTAATTTATGGAAATATGGTGCTCAAAGATTGACCTATATTTCACAAATCACAATAGATCTTGTAAAAAGGAGAGAGGTTATTGAAGAGCCACCCGTTCTTATGAAATAATTCCTTTGGTTTCTAAAACTACTCTTCTAGATGATCATAATCTGCCTCCCAAGAAGGTGACTAAAACAAGAAAATCTAGATTTCCAAATCTTGTAATATTCCTACATTTTAGGATTTGATCTCTAGAATATTTCTATTGATAAAATGAAGTGCCACCTACACTCATGGATGATATTTGATAATATATATTATTATTCATCATCATTTTCTCCTTAATAAACTCAACCAAGTCGAATTTGACCTTTTGACCAAAATAATACATTTTGGAAAATTTCTGAAAATGATGCCTCATCTTGTGGGGAAATTTTGACTACCTTCCCGATATATAAATGAATATATGAAAGTACCATTGTAAATATTAGGATGTCTAGTTGTCAATCGACTATTTGAGCATGTAAAACGGACTCTCTAAGGCTTAGAAATTTGATTTTTCCCAAGGCAATTTATCAGCTGAAAAACCTACACTATCATCGACTCACTACGATGTGAAAACAATCATTTAGTCGGTGAAAAGGGAGACTTTCACCGACTTACTACATTGTGAAAAAGTCATTTAGCCGGTGAAAGATAAAATTTTCTTTTTGGTATATTTTGAGATGCCACATCATTTTTTCATTGGAAAATAAGATTTAAAGCCAATCTTATATACTTTAAAACTTAAAGATTTATAAATAAATCTTTGCCTTATTATCATCTTATGATATGATTTCAAAATAAATCGCAAGGCATTTTTTATCGCTAACACCTTCCACTTGACACTTGTCACTTTCAAAAGTATATTTAAGCCACTTGGTGACATGTTCCCTACCCTTGGGAACTTAGGATAAAATATTATATATCTGAATTTGTATTTTTCATGGAAATATTATTAAAATATTCCCCAATACTTTATGACTCACCCCCTTTTCCCTTTTTCGGTGGAGTGGTCCCCCCATCTCTTTTCATCCGAGTCAGTCAATGTGCATTGATGCAATATTATATTAATAATCATGATTATATTTACATGGATAGGCACACTGCCCTATCTGCATCTAGGCTCACCAACCTCATAATCAAACAGGCTCTCTGACCTCCATACATATCCATTTATTCTAGCACACTAACCCAAGTGTGCAAAATATAGTGCAATGTGCACACTTGCTTAGGTGTGTGCAACACATAGAATGTGTGCACCCTGTCTTTGTTAACACTTTTCCGTGCACTATTTTGATGCACGCAACACCAAAACTAGGTGTCCTTGCCTTGCCATCCTAAATGTACATTATATTTACACTTGGTACCAATCGAATCACTAGTCTTTATGTACAATTACAAAGGGTTCTTGATCAAGGACACTACATATGATTCCTCCAAGTCACCCTCATCACCATCATTCTGGAATAATATAATATATTTAAATTAATGAATCAATAATTCCAACTATATATAAGCTAAAAAATAAACACATAATTAACAATTAATTACATTGAGAATGGGATGAAAATATTCCACCAGTCTTTTGTAACCTTTCTTCAAGACATACTTTATTTATTCCACAACGGGCTCATGAATATATAGTTGTTTAACTATATGTAATAAGAGAAAACCATAGTTAATAATTGCATATAGTAGGCTAGTGTATTAACATAGTAAATGAGATTATATTGATAAACTTACAAATCATCCTCTAATCAGAGACTTTTTGGTTTGACTGAAAGAATATGTAACACTTAATTTCTTTGTATCCATTTGTGTCTATACATAAGAAAACATAAGATCAATTAAGTTTACCTATGTCTGAAAAATGACCACAAAAGTAAGTCAATGGTATTATAAGATTACAATAGAGAAAAATAACAAATTAAAAACATATCAAAATAAATAATTGCAAGCATATCAAAATCAATAACTTCAAACATATATTATTTATTATCTGTGTGGCATTTTTCTATGGTGTCTTAGGGTCCACTCCTCATTAGATGGTCTTTTTTTATAGACTTTACCTTTCTCAACAAGCGTTGATATGTTCATACTAAAATTGTTCAAAACCACAGAAAATGAAGCCACCTATAAAATTCAACGACGACACATAATGAAATATAAAATATGAAGGGATAGAAACATGAGTGAATACATATATATAATATAAATTTGAACATATTTCACATAATATGGTCTCTCCTCTTCTTCACAATTTTCTACAATATACGAAAGGCCCATTTATCACTTAATCTTAAATTTGGGAACCTTCTATGTAGATGTTTTAATGTTCTTTTCTTACTATCACTACTTATTTCTACCCACTTTTTATGGTATTCTTTTGACCATTCCCTTTTTCCTATGTCAAAATTTCACTATGGACAATTGTACCACTGCCAAATTTTAAAATCACTCATTCATCAATAACTTGTATATCATCATTATTGAATGAATTTTCTCTATCTTTTGTTGATGAAACACGTTTCCATCTCTATTCATATCCATATCTTTGCTTTGTTCTCAAACATTAATATGAACATCATCAAACAAAAGTGCCATGAAAAATGGAGTATATTGGATTCAATTACATATTAAATTTCTCTAAAAAATGTAGGATAAATCGTACCATGGATAACATGATGAGATCTACTATGACTAATACCCCTAGAACTTTCTCCTCACTACATCGAATATAAGTAATCCATATCCTTTTTTTTATAGTCTTTAAAAATGATGTAATATTTGTTTTATCAACTTTTTTTTCTACGACATAAAACATAGTATAGTAAGTAATGATTAGAAATATAAATGAAACTCTTCATAAAATAAATACATATTTTCAATATTATATAACAATCATACATTATGTAACTACAACTCACCAGGGTCTTTTGTTGTCACTACCTTCAATATGGATTATAACGTTTTTTCCTTTTCTTCTCTCATGTTCCTATATTTCCCTACATTTAGAATCATGTTCTGAGAAATATCTACCCAAATCCCTATGACATGTAAATATATTACAATGAAATCCATAAAATCCATAGGAATAAATTATAAGAATAATTTGGTATGAACATGAAAATATACACACATAAGATGAACATGTGTATATATGCAAAGACTAACCCTCTATCATAGTTTGTTATCCAATGAGTTATTAACAAACAACTTATTATCATTGTTGGTTAGAATTTCTTGATCAAATGACTTGGATTAACCTCTTATTGAATGAACATGCCAAAATGGTAATTTCAAATGTATACACAGTCGTCAAGGAAAAGTATTAATACTCAAGTATAGAAGCTGGTAAAAGATGTGTTGAACAATAGGTGTTATGTGATACATGGATTTCTAAATTGTTTTATATAGGGGAAATTTTTTCAACATTTAACCTTTGTTTCCTCTAAAACTACACTACGAGATCTCTCCATTCATAATTTTGGGTTGATTTTAGTGAGGTTTCTTTTATCCTACAAAATTTTGAGTATGCATTCAAATTATATAAAAGTAACACAATTAACCAAATATTATGTATTATGGTCAATGTCTTTGATATCTTGGGTAGTTATGGATTTGGTAGTTTTTAAATTTGACATATCTAAGTCATCGAAAATTTCATTTTCATTTATCTCCTTATAGTAAGGAGTATAGGATAAACTATATTTAGGTTTTTTAAACTTGTATTTACAAAACATTACAAAGTAGCTCTCCTCATGTGTTATAGTGAGTTTATTGAATTCAACATCTTGAGCTAGGAAGTAATTCCTATTGGTAGTTGTAGTTGTAGAGAATACCATGCAATATGGAAATGGTGGATAAATTAGGAATGTGAAAAAAATTGATCCTATCATATTAAGTTGGGCCTAGGGGCCTAGGGAAATAGAGCACTATTGGGATGAGCATTTTAGATATTGTTACAACCTTTATCTCTACATACCCTAAGTTTAGATGCTACATTTATTTATTTCTTCATTTAAATATCAAGGAGGATAAAAATAAATGGTGATAAGGAATTAAGGACACACTCCCTTGTAATATTTGGCTGAAAATCCACCCAAGAATGCAAATGAATGAAGGAAAGAAAATATAGAAGTCAGAAATGATCAAGAATAATTTGTATTCTACTCAAGAGAATCCAAATCATACAATGAAAATGAGATGTTCATATGGGAGTGATGGGTGAGTATATATAGTATTTACCACCCAAGAGACTAGAAACACAACCAATATAGGATAAAGTGAAAAATTCCCTAAGTAAAATTGACCTAGTGTGAAGAGAGCTAAAGAAAAAAACTAGATAAAAAAGAACTATATAGCTAAAGAACACTATTCAAACTAACACCCCCTCTTAAGTTAAACTTAGGGGGAAATGTAAACAAATATGAAAATATGGGTCTCAAGTACAAGGATCGATGAGGTACCCATGTAAAAAAGATCTTCTCAAATGGAAAAGAAAGGATAAAACCTAGTGGGAAAAAACTCCCCTCCATGAAAGGATAAAGCAAGAAGGGATAAGTTATTCCCTAGAAGAAATGTCTCGCACCTCCAAGAGAGACAAAATATGAACATACTTTCTCTCATTGAAGGGTATGGTGAATATTTTTGCAACCTTATATTCTATAGGACAATAGTGCAAATTGATGACTTGATTCTGAAACATCTCCCTGAGAAATTTCATGTGGATCTCGATGTGCTTGGTCCACTGATGATGAACCCAATTCTTCGAGATATATATGACACTTTGGTTGTCAAATTATATGATTGATGGCTTCTAAAAAGTGATTCCAAGTTCAATGAGGAAATTCTGAATCCAAATAGCCTTAGTGGAAGCATTGGCATCCCCTCGACACTCAGCCTCAGTCAAAGAAAGAGAAGTGGAATACTTCTTCTCTATCTTCCAACAAATGGGACCAGAACCAAGGTGAAAATTGTAGCCAAATTTAGATTTGTGATCATCACGATCACCATCCCAATAACAATCCATGTATCTAATCAAATATGAAATTGTGCCCACTGCATATTGAATATTGTACTTATGAGTGCCATGTATGTAGTGCACAATGCATTTGGATGCCTTCCAATGAAGCTCATGTTTCTCCATCATGAAGAGAAAAATAATACCAATGGAAAATGAAATCTCATAGCGAGTATGATTCAAGTAGATGAGGCTTCCAACAAGATGATGATACAAAGTGGCATCAACTAGTGGTGTGGAACAATTCACCTCAATCTTGACTCTAGAGAAAAAAGGTATTGATGTAGGATTACAATAGGCCACTTGAAAACGATCCAAATGATTGAGAGCATACTTGGGTTATGAAAGAGATATCCCAAAAGAGTATTGAGTGATATCAATCCAGAGAAAACATTGCAAGAGACCCAAGAAAACCATGGAAAACCTGTCATGAAAAGAAATTTTGACACTTGCAATGATGTATGAGGTTGTTATAGTGATAATCAAGTCATCAACATAGAGAGACAATAATGGAAGAGCATCCTCTTATCTCAATATGTATACATTTGGATTTAAGTGGCATCTAGAGAACCTAACTAAGAGAAGAAAGGAGTCCATCTTGGCATACCAAGCATGTGGGGCTTGTTTGAGACCATCAAGAGACTTCCACAATTTGCAAAGAAATGAATAATACTGAATAAATCCTTCTGGTTTCTCCATGTAAATATCCTCATGTAGATCCCCATGAAGAAATGTTCTCTTCACATCCACCAGATGTACATCCTAACCTTGAATTGCAACAATAACATGTATCAAGTGAATGGATTTTATTTTGGCAACAAGGGAAAAGGTCTCAGTGTAGTCAACACTCGGAACCTGAGAAAAACCTTTATCCACAAGTTGTGCTTTGAACTTGTCAATTGATCCATTCACTACAATTTTGGTAAAATAGATCCACTTACACTAAACCACTTTCTTCCCTTAGGAATTGAAGCAATATCCCATGTTTTGTTCTGAATCAATGAGTTGTACTCTTCCTCCATTGTTGAATCCCAATCAACAAATACCCGATGCTTCATGAAAGGACTATGGATCTGAAGCTGTGGAAATGTAGGAATACAACATATCCTAATGTTGTGACCAATTCCTTCGAGTATCAGAAGGATCCCCACCAAGAATGCATGCATACTCAAGTGTCTAACTAGCCCAATGAGCCATGGTAGGGGATGGAGGAGTGTTGGCCCTTGACTAGGTTTTGTGGAAACGCTGGTCATGTTTGACCAATTTTTGGACTTCGACAGGCTGGTCGAAGACGGAGCCCCAGGCAAAGTGGAGATTGCGGGATCTCACCCCCTTTTACGAGATTTTTTGGATTAGGGTTTATGTAATGGGCATGAGATGTCGTCCCATGGGTTTACCCATGTTTAGGTCTATTTTTTAATGTATAAATAAGTATCTAGGCGATGTAAGAAACCTTGATGGCTTAGTGCCAAGGTGCTAAGTGAAAATAGTAGTGGATGTTTGTGACTTAGTGCGGAGATAGAGGCTTTGTGCATAATATGTGCTAAGACTTGTAGAGCTAAGTGCAAGTGATTGTAAGAAGCTTGTGTGAAGACTGTGTAAGAAAGATTTGTGTTGTGACCTAACTTGGGCAAGGAGGATCTGGCAAGGTGCGCGCAGATCTCTTGTCCTATGCGGAGTTGGTTTTGAGGCTTTGTGCATGTAAGGAGATTGACATAAGATAATAAAGAAGACAAATATTTGGTGGACGTAGCCCCACACTGGGGGTGAACCATGTATATCCCATGTTATGGTTGATTTGTGTGATTGTTGTTATTTATCATTAGTTTTTCCATATTTATGTATGTTAGATGCATCTGATATAGTAGCTTAGTGCTTAGTAATGTGAAGGGATGCTAGATTTGTTCTATTTTTAAGTGATAAGTGATTGGGTGTGTTAGATCTTGTTGAATAAGGGTTAAATGCTAATGAATGTTAACTGCTAAGTGCTCTATTAATTATTGTAATCGCAGATCTGTGTCCTAGCTAGGTTGCAGACACTTGAGTCCTGCAACCCCCCTACCTCTACCTTGGGTGAGACTTCATCTTCTTCCCAGGTGTTTCCGAAAGGGTCGGTAGTTATGGTTTTGTTGGTGTGTTTTTGTAGAGTTGAACCCCAGGTCTGCCCCTATGCCAACAAATGGTTTTGTTGTCGGTACCTGAAACTGCGATTGTTGGGAACTTAAGAAAAGAGAAAGCTCGATGCGTAGATATGTTGTTTTAGTGCGCAGTACTCTACTTGAATTGTGAATCTCCATGCTAAGAAGAGAAGTTTGATTTGAAGAAAAGAGGTAAGATCTTAAAGCTTTGTGCTCTGATAAAGGTAAGATAAGTGGAAATTTTTGTTTCAAAAGAATGGATCTAGGTATGTTTGATAGATTTGGTCCTAGTCTGAAAACTAGGGCACAACTAGAAGAAAGAAGATATGATATGAATAGATCTAATATAAATAGTGAAAGATATGTTATCCCTATGCATAGAAATAATTGTTGGACTAACAAGTGGATGCAGGATCCTAGAAAGAATTTTTTTCAGGTCCATCAATGTGATCACAGTGTGTAGTACATAAAAGGTTGGGGATCGTTTAAGAGAAAGAGAGGATTGACTCTTTGTTATAGTTGTAGAATACTGGGATATCTTGCTAAGGAATTCTCTGGTAGAAGTCCTATTTTCCTTTGTTGTAAAGCTACTGGACATGAAGTTTTGTATTTTTCTAGAATGATTGCTAAAGTTGAGAAGATGAATATGAGACAAGAAAACCAGGAGGAAGGCCAACAGACTAAGAATATGATAAAAAACTAGAAAGAATCAGAGGATATATTATTGCAGATGAAAGAAACATTGAATGATCATAGAGACATCAGTTTATCAAAGATTTTAAAAGAGAAAGAGTGCATAGAAGAAAGAATAGGAGACTTCGACATAGACTGTGTATTGGATGCAGAAACATGGGTGAACATTATGATGGAAAGTACTTGGGAAATCTTAGGAAAGCCTGTTATGGTTCCTTCTCTGGGAGGAATAGGATTGTTTAAAGGAAAGATGATGACTCTATGTGGAAGGCTTACCCATGTACCTATGATTTCTCCTGGAGCATCGACAAAAGAAGACTTCGAGGTCATTAAGTTTGTTGAGAAAAACTCCCCTTTTGCACTTTTGTTAGGAAGGACCTGGATTGAGAAAGATCATATCTAAAGGAAAGAAGAAGAGGAATCTATAGAACATAAAAAGAAAGAATTAAGGGATTTCATGGCTAGGAGAATAGCGCTCTTACTAGAAGAACAGGAGGACAAGTCGAAGAAACTAAGGACCAGATACCTAGCTGTCAAAGTTGAAAGAACACAAGAAGACTTAGAGAACTTATCCATACAGGAGAGTAGAGCATCTACTCCAGAAATAATAAGAGAATAAGTATTACCCTCAAACCCTATGAAAGACCCTCAATAGTGTGAAGTTACTATGCTAAGAGAAGATAAGAACAAGAATGGAAAGAGGAATCCAGAGACACAGATCACTGGGAAGAAAGCTAGAAAATTCAGTAAGAAGAAAGAAAAGATAGAAAAAATGCAAGAGGTTCTAGAGAGGACTTTGCAGAAGGAAGGCTTGCAGAAATTGAACCTTGCCAGAATAGAAGAGCAACACAGATTGGCACTTCGGCATGGCAAAGAAATATGACCGTTGGAGGTGTCCCGACCATTAGCATGACACTCCAGAATGGCTAGAAACACAGTTATTGCCGGAATGTTTGCCATTGGACCATTGGGACCATGCCATAATGGATGGAAATGCATTGATTGAGGTGTTCCTACCTGTTGGAAGAGTTTGTTACGACGTTGTCTATTTAGTATGTCACATGTCTCACCAAGAACACTTTTGCCTATGATTATTCGAGCTCACAGAGATCTGACTATTAGCGCGTTATGCTTATTGAGACCTCACCATCCGTTCTGCTACCTTGATTAGTTGTTCATAGACCTGAGATATCAGATCTCGAGCGTGTATGTCGGGTGAATTTAGCACTTAGATAAATCCTTCGAAGATATTCTCATAGACCTCATGGTTGAGAAGGTCATGTCCATAGGAGCAAAAGCTTCGTCGACAAGAGGAGTGTAAACATCCCCATCAACTGCATGTCAATCTGGGCCCTCCTGAACTATGACAGAGAAATGAACCAAGCATCGTGATTACTTAGAAAATGCCAATCTCATTCCATAAATCATGCCTGACTACATCCCGCCTCTGGTTGGCGTGGTGAGTCGTGAGAGCGTCCTGAGGGACTTCGACTACACATTGATCATTGTGTACCTATCGAAGGGGATATGCATAGTAGGACCATAGTTGGAAAGGATTATGATGCTTAAGATCAATGACTTCAACTTGGGAGATCACAAGAACCATGGAATTCTCACACCACACAAGTATTTGACCAAGATAATGGGGAAGAAGTCAAATATAATCCCCCAGCCATGGACTATGGACATCGCGAGATCGACCATATTCAATGTAATGAAGTTACCACACTTCAACAGACATCATGAGGTTAATGCATGTGTTAAACTCCTGCTATCGTGCTTCCATGGCAGTTACCTATGGTTGGACATGTGCATCACAGTAGATCCAACGTTGATCCACCAGATCACCAGATTGAGCATGAAAGGACCCAACCCACAGGACTTTTACCCAGGGAAGGCTGCAGATCACGCCCTGGCACAAAAAATAAAAGACACCTATGGCGATGTGGAGAAGGGGAAGAGGGCCTATAAGGTAGCCTCCATCCATAATGGTGCAGTGTGCCTAGATTTGCAGTTGATTGTTGGTAATCTCGTCCGGAAGAATAGGCCAACACAGGTCACGGGGTTTGTCGTCGACCTCACAGGAAAATGCGTTGAAGGGTTGCAAATGAACTAGGCGAGCTACCTCATCAACCAGTTAGAGAAAGACTGTTGTGAATATTAGGATCAGGGCTATGAGTTCCATTTCAGTTGGATATTGATCATAATTTCCTTCACTTCTTAGGAAATGTCGGAAGGAGCAACCTTCCCTGAAATTGAGTCGTCTGAACCACTAGTTTCAAAGTTCACTATTCTATGGTATTCGAGCGACATGGAAAAAAAATGGCAGTCAAATGTGGTGTTCCACACCTATTATCTGAAATTGAAGAGGGACATTGAATCCTTCCCTCGCATGACACCGAATACACTGCATCGGTTTAGGCCTTTTGCGAAGTTCTGCGCAGATAGGTATTTCATATATATCATTGCGCATAGAGATGAAATCAAGGAGGAGCTACAAAGTTATTATAAGATCATAGAGGAGGACATGGAAGAAATAACCAAGGAATGGCCTGCAGATTTCCTCGTACCAGTTGACCAGGCAGAACTCTTCGACCCTGAACTCATCAGAAGCCCTATGGTCACTCGCGAAGAATATGATGCACCCAGCAACAACAGAAAGAAAAGGAAGGAAGAAGTACAAGAATTGAACAACGCATAAGAAGAGATTGCATCAGATTCACCTAGAGGGGGAGGAGGTGATGAAGTAGACAAAGAAGAGGATGAAGGGGAAGAAGACAAGAAGAAGCAGAATGAAGTAACACTGCCTAAATATCCCCCGATAGAGACATAAACATCCAAGAAAAGAAAGGGTTCCTTGATGAAACCTTCATCATGGAAGAAGTCAAAATCTAATAAACCTCCATTCCACACTGTGTTCATGGTGGATGGAATTAACCTTATCATTGTCATTGTATCAGATACCTAAGAAGACATCTTGCAATGAAGTGAATACAAACAAAAGACAGTATTTGATAGGATTGAGGTGAAACTCAAAGGGGTATAACAAGCTCTTTATTCGAGCTGTGCAGTGCCTACTGCACCGTTGTCATAGGGGACATAGAAGTAGGATATGAGCTTGCCCAGCTAAGAATACTAGCAGACTCGACAGAGGCTCACCTTCATCGTGTCCAAGAGGAAAAATAACATGCCACAGAGGCCTTGAAGTAATAAAAGGAGGAAGCCATAGAGAAATGTTGGGTTGCACAACAAGAAAAAGATGACCTCCAGGAAATGTTTGCAGAGGATAGAGAGCAGATCTAGAAGGAGAAAGAAAAACTACTTGCGGAGTAGATGGGAGTTAAAGAAGTAGTCACCAGAGCACTTTTCTCTGTGACAAACCTAGCACAGATGGAAGAAGAAACTGTTGAGATCTATGTGGGGAAGCTCGTTGAAGCCATTCAACAACTCCAAGCATGAATAACAAAACTAGAACAACAAGTCGTGCCAAACACTCCGCAAGAAGTGCAAGATCAGAGAGAGGAAACTACCAGGAGTGCAGTTGAGAGAATCAAGGCTTTGGCCTTGGAATGTAAACAAATCAGTAGTCAAAGCACACAGACCTATGAGCGCCTTGCAGAGGACCCAAAACTAAGGACATTGGAGTCACAACTCCAGGAAGCAAAGCAACAAGAAGCAATAGTGCAAGAATAGTTGAAGCTATTGTCACCGGTCGAGAGGATGAAAAGGTCACAGGAACAATGCATAGATCATAAATAGGTCCATGTCATCCAGAGTAAATTCATGGAAGTGACCTAGAATCTCTAGCCAGTGCAGGATGAAGCTTGCACATGTTTTGAGGAGATTGAAGGACAAGGTGCACAGCTAGAACAAGTAGTCACCACGGTAGAACAATGCTTGGAAGGACCAATGACTGAGAAAGTTATTCAAGAGTTTTTCAAGAAGGAGGCTGAGGAAAAGTAGAAGGTCAAGGAAGCTCGAGCTAATATCGAGGCCTTTGAGACAGAGTTACCCAGATCAAAGTGACTTAGGACGAGTCACAAGTGAGTGTTGGGGGCCTGTTAGAACTTGACTAGGTTTTGTGGAAACGTTGGTCATGTTTGACCAATTTTGGGACTTCAATAGGTTGGTTGAAGATAGAGGACCAAGATAAGTGAAGATCGTTGGATCTCACCCCCATTTACAGGCTTTTTGGGATTAGGTTTTATGTAACGGGTATGGGATGTCGACCCATGGGTTATCCCATGTTTAGGCCTATTTTGTGATGTATAAATAAGTAGTTAGGCGATCTAAGAAACCATGATCGCTTAGTGCCAATGTGCTAAGTGAAAATAGTAGTGGATGTTTGTGGCTTAGTGCAGAGCTAGAGGCTTTGTGCATACTATTTTTTAATACTTGCAGAGCTAAGTGCAAGTGATTGTAAGAAGATTGTGTGCAAGCTGTGTAAGAAGGCTTTGTGCTGTGACCTAACTCGGGGAAGGAGGATCTGGTGAGGCGTGTGCAGATCTCATGTCCTATGTGGATTTGGTTTTGAGGCTCTGTGCATGTAAGGAGATTGACAGAAAATAATAAATAAGATGAAGAGTTGGTGGACGTAGCCCCACGCTGAGGGTGAACCACATATATCCTCTATTATGGTTGCTTTGTGTGATTGTTGTGATTTATGATTAGTGTTGTCATATTTATGTATGTTAGATGCATCTGATATAGTAGCTTAGTGCTTAGTAATGTGATTGAATGCTAGATCTGTTTTGTTTCTAAGTGATAAGTGCTTGGGTGTGTTAGATCTTTTTGAATACTACGCTTCTCTATAATTAGGGTTTTACCTGCGATGTGAATAAGGGTTAAATGATAATGAATGTTAACTGATAAGTTCTCTGTTAAGTATTGTAATTGTAGATCGATGTCCTAGCTAGGTTGTAGACACTTGAGTCCTGCAACCCCCCCTGCCTCTACCTCAGGTGAGACTTCATCTTCTTTGCAGGTGTTGCCGAAAGGGACGATAGTTAGGGTTTTGTTGGTGCGTTGTTGTAGCAATGAACCCCGGGTCTGCCCTTGTGCCAACAAGGAGGAGAATCCTCATCCTCATAATATGAACTCTATGAAGAGGAGGATGAAATCTCATGATCAACTCTAGGAATATAGGAAACTAGAGGAAAATCATCTAAGTCACTATCTAAATCCATCATGGACGAAGGAATATGAGAGGATGAGCTAGGAGACATTTCATGTAATTTCACTCTACGCTCAATGAAGATATCATATGTATAAATATCCATGAATTGATATCCTTTGACACCATTGGGGTAACCAAAAAATATGTAGGGATAAATATGAGGTTTTAAGGCCTTGCACTTCTCCGAAGGAATGTGTGCCCAAGTTGGGGAGCCAAGAACTATGCAGTGTTGCAAAATAGTTTTCCTGCCACACCAAGGTTCAAAGGGAGTCATACCATTCAATGCCTTATGAGGAACTTTTTTATGAATGTGAGGGACCCAATTGATAGCTTCTTCCCAATATTCATGTGCAATGGAGCATGCATGGATCATGCAACAAACCATCTCTTTAAGGTACCTATTTTTCATCTTTTCCACATTGTTTTTCTTAGTTGTATAGGCAATAATATGTTGAAGCTATATCCCTTCATGAGTGCAAAATTGTTCAAATGCATGGTTCACATATTCCATGCCATTGTTTTTGTAGAGAATTTTGATGAAATTCCCAGATTTTTTTTAGACATGAGCCTTGAACTCCTAGAATGTATAAAAATATTATCCTTTCTACCGAAGAAAGTAGACCCAAGTGTATCTAGAAAAGTCATCAATAAAAGTGAGAAAGTAGCAAACCTTGTTGAAAGACAAGGATGGAAAATTACTCACCACATCACTATGAACTAGATTAAGGAATTCTAAATCCATCCAAGCCTTCCCTTTGTCGAACTTGTCCTCAGTATGATTTCCCAAGGCACAACCTGAATAAAATCCATTTGAGAAACTAATCTGAGGAAGACATGCGACCATATTCTATGTGTTGAGTTGCTAAAGATAACAAAGGTTGAGATGGCCAAACCTCTCATTCCATAACTTACTCATAGAATATAAATGGGCGAGTAAAGTAGTAGAATGATAATCAGGTACAAAATGAGAGAAATCATACAAGTGATACTCATGATCATCCTTTCCAACTGCAAGAAGTGCATTGTCTTCAAGATCCTCGATGGTGACACAATCTGGAGTGAACTCAACTTTTCATCCATTCTAGGAAATATGATAGAGAGAGATAAGGTTGGATAACATATTAGGAACACATAGGACATCCTCAAAAGTACCAGTTCTAGCATCAAAAAAACCTTTCCCGATGAAATCTACAGGAGATTCATCCCCAATGAGAATGTGGGGCACTAAAAAAGGCTCCAATAAATAAATTCGTTCTATGACAGAACCCATCTGACGTGATGCAACTGAGTCAAGAATCCATTATTGAAAAGAATTGACAATAATAACAAGTTCAATTTCTTTCCCTTTTATTGATTTGGAAAAAGGAGTAGAGGATTGTTGTGAAGAAGACAAATTAATGTTGTTATTTTTCAAAAGATGCTTTAGCTCATCAATTTGCTTCTTATGACAAGAATGTTCCTCATGGCCAACCTTCTTGTAGAAAATACAATTTTTCCTATCCTTCTTCTGATAATTCCCCTTCGAAAGAGAGGAATTGGAGTCTACTTTTGGGGTAGACAATGACTATACTTGATGCTTTCGTGACTTCTTATAATTATTTTGTTTCTATTCAGATTTCCCTGACTCTTTCTATCCCTTTGGATGACCATCCAACAAAGCATGAGACTGATATGGCTTAAGGAGACCCATGGAAATAATCTTCCCCTACTCATGCATTATTGTTTCTGAAAAGGAAGCAAAAGAAGGAATTGCATATGCATATCCCATAGTCAACCTATGAGTGTGAAAGCTAGAAAAAAATGTATCATATTCAGGTCCAAGTTTAGAGAGAGTAGTTAAGACAATTTGTATGTCCTTTTTCTCTATGTCACATGATTTACATTGGGATCTTAGGTCATTAAACTTTGTTACATATTATTGGATGTTGTCAAAAAGACTTAGGATAAAGACTCATTAGTTCATTGTCAAGTTGATAATCCCTAAATTCATCAATTGTCCCATAGATTGTTTTTTATTTTTCCCATGCATCATGTTAATGTGTACATCCATCAAGTTGAAACATTATATCAAGGGAGATTAGACTCCTAAGACAACTGAGATATTTTGTTTTTTCTATCATCCAGAGTACATTTTCCTTATCATATGTGGGTTCAATTACCTTTTGTTCAACATAAGGTGTATATCCTTGTTGCATTAAGGAATTCGATTCATTTTGATGCCATGTGTCATAGTTGTACAATATTATCAAAGGAAATTTAATTTACCCATTTTTGAAGGAAAAGAGAGAATGAGTAGAAAGAGATGCATAAGAACAATCACACCAAGAGACCCCCCCGCAAGAAAAATGATTTGGCACTTTATATTTAGTGCAATTACAATTGCCACTAGTAAGAGAACACTGAGTGGAATTGAATTCAATGCCTTTACAAATCATCAAGAAATGAGTATGTGTTGAAAGTAAAATTTTGGCGCAATATCAAGTGAAATAAACAACACCATTGTGAAGTACACAAAAAATAATTCACTTTCAAAAAAAATTATCACCTCAATTTGATGTCATATGCACAAGATATGAGCGTTTGAATCTCTCAAAATGAGAACTATGTAATGTCACTTGTGAGAATATACAAATTCTATAAAATTCATGCACCAAAATCATAAACTGATTGCACCAATATGGAGAGCATGAAAAATTAGCCAAAAAAAAAAAAACTGATCAAGAAAAGTAGGTCGAAAGCCCGAGACATGAGCCTGCAAAGTTTGTATTCAAAACCAAGCTTGCCAATGTAGAGGGGGTTGGAAATTTAAAATTCACCTTCCTTCAAATTTAGCAGAATTTCCACCAAACTTAGAGAAACCTCCAATTGTAGAAACTTCCAGATAAATTGGCAAAACTGCTAAATTTAGCAGAACTATCACCAAACTTTAGTGAAACTGCCAACTATAGAAAAATCCATATAAATTAGAGAAACTTCCAAATTGATTGGAACTACTGCCATACTTAGTGAAACCACCAAAATTCGCCTTCCACCAAATGTAAGGAAATTGCTGCCAAACAGAAGTGCGAGCTGGGGGGTTGTATGACTCCCTAAGAAATTGTTTTTGACTCTTTGGACAACTTTTCCAAAAATTGACGAATGGACAATTTATATTAGGTTTTTATGCCTTTTAATCGCGATGGAAGGGTCATATTTGACCCAAAATGCTCTAAAATGGTGGTTTCTTGTTGGATCTGGAAACAACCTCCAGTTTCAAACCTTCATAGATCTGGCCTTAGGTGTCCAACTGGGATGAAACGAAGGGAAAATATTGCTATCTCAATTTCTTTGAACTCAATTGTGATCTTAAAATATCTCCAAGAATCTCAAAAAAAACTTGCATTTGGCAATTCAAAAAGAGAACCCCCCCATAAACTAGTTCTTTCTCCACACTTTTCTTATTCTTGAGATCATATGAGGATGCAATAAAAGAGAATACTCATGTGCTTTGAAAAAATATCTCTACACTCGGATTTCTAAAAAAAATTATAACCCACAACTCATAACCGCTCTGATACCATGTAAGATTTGGCTGAAAAGTCACCCAATATTGCAAATGAATGAAGGAAAGAAAATTTAGAAATCGGAAATGAGTAAGAATAAATTGTATTCTACTCAAGAGAATACAAAGAATATAATGAAAATAATATTCTCATATGAGAGTGATGGGTGAGTATATATAGGATTTACCACTCAAGAGATTAAAAACACAACCAATATAAAATAAAGTGAAAAAGCTCCTAAGTAAACTTAACCTAGTGTGAAGATAGCTAAAGTGGAGAACTAGCTAAGAAAGGACTAGATAGATAAAGAACCCTATTCACACTAACATCCCTCAAACTGAGATACCCTTTTCGTTTTCCACATATTCCGTGAGTGTATATGAAAGTATTTTGTTTCTCTAATCATTTCAAATTGTCAATGTGGATTCGAATGGTCATCAATCATCCTCATAATACTAAAGCACAAACACTATTGTCAAATAGCATAGGTTAGCATGCATTATATTATTCACACTTATTGTATAAGTTAATGATGTTTCCTCCTCTCATAATTATACTTGACTCATAAACCCCAATTTCCTAAGAGGCATCAGATGGTACTTCTTTCTTGTTTTGTGCATGATTTGGATTGCTAGTGTGTGCACAAATTAAATCACCTACAAATAGTAACATTGTAAACAAACTATTTCCTCATGTAACCATCCACTTGTATTTTTACCATTTTTTTCCCCTCCCCTATGTTTGGGTTGTCTCATCTAATCCAAATGAGTGAAGAAAAATAAGAAACCCCAAATTATTGAGAGGGAAACAATTTTGGGTCATCTTGTCATTCTACTTAACTCGAAAAATGTAAGTTGTCTCATTTTTGGTAGGACCAATGAGCCAAGAAAAATAAAATACATGTTCCATTCATGTGTCATGGTACTCATGTCATCCATAATATTTCAACTTAAGGTCTTGTATGTGAACTACCCATAATTCAAATTATTTTGGGATTATGCATAGAACTCAACTCCTATATTTGTTAATTGGATTTTTTCTAAGAGAAGAAAATATGAGCATACCTTAATAAGGGTAGAAGGTAAATTCTAATAAGGGTGGAAAATATATCTAAACAAAATGCTACAACCATGCAATTATTTCATCCCCAACAAGCTCATTTTACTCACCAAGAGAACCATTAGGAACAATTATTTAACATTTATTTGAATATAGTGGTAGTTGATTTTCCAGTATAAATAAGAGAAATTACAAGACTATAGTGGTAGAGGGAGAGAAAATGAAGAGGGATATGAGGGATAAGAGAAAGAGGAAAATGAATATAATAGGGGGAGGAGGAAGAGGGAGAATAAAGTGAACAAAATGGGAAGAGGGGAAGAAGAATAAGGAGAGGAGGGAATAAAAGGAGAAGGGAAGTAGGGGAAGAAGAAGAGGGAGAAGGAGTGGAAAGAGAGGAAGAGGGAGAGGGAGAGAGGAATAGGGAATCTCTAATAATACCACCTATTCTTACCATACCAGGGTTACCCTTTAAGGCACCATCAAAATTTAGCATGAATAATTTGTCTGCAAGACACTACCATTTTGAAATGTCTTTGGTTGGTGCATTTTTTTACTACACCATACGTTTCTACTTGAGAAAACATGTGATCCATGATTCACAAACAATTTTTTTTTGTAAGTATTCTTCCCTCCATACTCTTTATAATTGTGTATTCCTTGGTTATGAAAGAAATATTTCTCACCCTTACCTAAAATAAACATCTAGTATATTCTTTCCTAAGTTTCTAGACAACAAATCCTAGTAATTTATCCCATATATGATGAGGAAATCATGAGTGTAACCCTGATTTGGCCATCAAAATATTTCCTTGATTCTCCTGAAATTCCCTCCACTTATTCTAAATTATAAAGACACCCAATCCCAAATAGTGCATGGTTTTAGGCATTGGAGAAACATGTGATCATTTGTTTCTTTCTCTTTCCCATAACTTAACAAACCAAGGGGCACTAGAGTACACATTTTTTAATGTTCTCCTACATTAAAATACTCTTCCATAGTACTTTTCAAACAAAGGTTTCACCCTTTAACCACCAACCCATACTCCAATTTTGAATTCAACTACTACCAAATTTGTTGACATGTCCCTAATTTTGAAAGTACTCATAGGCCAATTGAACTAAAATGGGAACATTCCTATTAATTCCCCATATTGAGAAAGCATACCATTATTTTATCTACAACACCCTTCTTTCAAGTATATTTGAAAGTTTCCTTTGGTCCCAATGACTTATTTTTGTTGGGAAACTTGAAATTGGGGACCATGTTCTTGTGCCTATCCTATTGGGTTCTACTGGATTGGAAATGACCAAATAGAGGTGCATAAAAGTCATTCTAGTCTCATGAAAGATCTCTTTTAAACTGATATTAAAGGATTTTTCCATAAATAGGCATATTTCTCCAAAGAATTATCCTAGAAGAATGTTTTGTTTCCCTCTTTCAGCTCCCAAAAATAGAGGGAATAGATTTCATAAGCCCCTATCTTGGCACTGTCATAGAGGAAGGATTTGCTTTTGCTTAATTCCTTATATATTGTATCTTTAGGGTCCACAATCGAATTGTAATTAGTTCTCCAAATGGTTTCCCATAGTGAATCTACCTCAATTTTTTGGTTCACATATATCTTTCCATGTAATGAATAGCCAATTTTTTCTATAATTTCTCCACACCATAGTAAAATATCATTGTAAGTGTTATATCTCAATGATAATACTTTTAGGGGATTCCAAAGATGAGAGAAAACATACTAGAATATATTGAATAAATGACTTGATGAGCATGATACTATCCACAAGGGAAAAAGAAAAAAAGGTTAAGTTGTTCAACTTACCCATAATCCTACTGATTACTTCCTCCCATGGAAAATTTATCCTCAAATTTTAAACCAAGGGTATCCCTAAGCATTTTTTTGAAATAGAATTCTACTGAAAATTCAAATAATATCTTGTAGGTTCTAGTTGAATGTACATTGAACCTCATCCTGTGTAATCTTCTTCATGAGTGAGTTATTCTACTACATTACTAAATTAGGGATAATTTTACAAATCTACACTACGACATCCATTCTATTACTATATGTTGGTTCAAAAGATAAAGTATTCAAGAAGTTGGATAGTTCTTATTCTATGTCCATTGGAGATTCTACAACTTCCCATATTTCCCTCTTCATTATAGAGATCATGTTGACATTTTTGTTCCACATAGTTACCTTGTGTTTTGATTGCCCTCTTTTTATCTAGTGAACTCGTGATGTTTTTTCTAAAACTTCTCTTCTTGGCATTGTTCCTTCTGAGTAATTTGATTAAGAATATGGGTTTATTTCCATTCAGGGTTTCTAGATAGCCTTAGATCCTTAATTTGTTTCTACAAATATTTCATATCTTCCTCCAATTATTACCTTCATTGGAATGTGTTCTCCAAGATATCATGATTCCATACATTATGCTTATGTTTTAACATCCTAGTTTTTTGTTGAACATAAAATATTTGGTACTTCCCTTGAGGAGTAAGTGTTTCCTAGCACTATTATAACACATTATTTAAGTCCATATGGGTACACCACATATTTTTGAAAGAAAATGGTGCCCTTCATTTCCTACTATGATTTTCTATACTAATGATTAAGATAGACCAATGTTCCTAACCAACACTGGATGAGATATTTACCTCTACTTCCATACCCAACCTTAGGAAATTTTCTTCACATAGGAACCTATCCAACATCTTAGAAACTAAATAAACTACCACTTCTTTTATTAGTTCACATGAATAGTCCATATCTGGGGAAAATGTTGACCAATCCTAGTTTGTGGATGAGAGATTACATTTGTGCTCCTTTCTCATTGATTTACCTGATTTCTTATTTTTTCTCCAATAGAGTTACAATAATATTGGAGTCCCCTCGATAAATATTATTTTTTTTCCACTCTTCTTACTTGCAAACTTCTTAGGTTATTCTGTCACACTAATTTTCATATTCAGTTTATGGAGGCATTGGATGGATTATAGATCGCATCGTTATGAAGAGAAGTATGTTTGTAGATGCAAAGGGTGGCTATATAGGCTCTTTCTTAGAATAACACTTGGAAAAATATTACAAGTTTCATAAGCCCAAAGTTCAATTGGTTACTTCTTTTGTGCATGAATTTTATGACAAGAATGGTGTCAAAAAGATTTTAGATAGCTAGTGGAAGGAGGATAAGAAGTTTGTCAATAGAGATAATGGTTGGTATACTATCATAATTTGAGATAACCATATATATACTTGATGGTGTTGATATGAAAATTATATGGAGAAAAGGATTGTTCAAGGTTTTTAGATGCATGGGTTTGTTTGGCATATAAAGTGGCTACAACATGAAATATTGTTAATTGGGAAGGAATTTTAGCTAATCATCTCGGTGTTATGATTGAGAAGGTTCATAGAGAAAAAGAGATAGCTAGTGCAATTCCTTCCTTTTATATAGCCTTTGATTTTTTAAATCATGTGTGTGCCATGAACCTATTCTCGAGACTCAATCTCAATTGGCATAGTTTGGAAGCCCATGTTCATGTGTATTGTTAGATTTTGCGGGAAAATAAGTACAAGAAGCGATATATAGAAATTTGTGATAATATCTTAGCTCGATTGTATTTCATCATTTTTCGAGAAGAATGTCCCATTTTCATTGATCATGCAAGGAAGGTTATAGGTTTTATTGGTAATTGATATATAGAAGAGGATTTGACTTACATAAGGATTTTTGGTGCAACTGCAACACCTCATCATTTTCCAAAATATGTACCAAACAAACTTGTTGTGGGGGTGATCCAGGTGGATATCGGGGGCCACCCACCTTTTCCAAATGGCTCAAAACAGTTTTCTGGCCATTTTGGCAATTTACTATTTTTAGCAGGTTTTCACTTCCGGGGCCA
>JZKD02S1674449.1:304092-325402 GCA_000966675.3 Picea glauca
CAGTATTGACGACACCCTTATAACCCACTTGTGACATTTGCGACAAGTTGTATAGGAGTTGCGACACTTGCGACAAGCGAGAGGTATGTGCGACACTTATCCAGTTGAGTGATTTGCATGTGTAACACTCGTCCTCTTTCACGATCATCGATCAAGATCCACTTCGGGAATCCACACTTCAGGAGTCTCAATTTTCCTTTCTTGCCTCCTCCCAGAATGCTTTTACCTAGATTTCATGATCTGTCGATGAGTGTCCTCCCATAGATCAGTGGTTGTGAATCGTTTCAGCTCTTCGGGCTTCTGAAGTTTCAAAGCTTTCCTCCTACACTTTCTCCTGGAGTTCTTTCACCCAAAGTCAACGATCCTTAGACATGTGTCTTCTGGAATCAATGGTCGATATGTACTCTGGCCTTCGGGCCTTTAGGAGTTTTCGACCCAATGCAACCTGTCACATATTTCCCCTTTGAAGTGCCCAATCTCTGAATTGAACGATCTGTCTCCACGTGGAAAAATACTGGAAGTGAACGCATGGCCCAATCAAGCAGGTGACACATGTCATGTTCGAACTGACATTTCAATACTCCATATGCTCAAAACTTACTGACATGTGGCACACATCCCATGTGTCCATGTCATCCCAGGTGATGTCCGCAAGCCATGTCACTTTGGGAATTCCAGGATCCACATCACCTCTAGGTGACATCATCGTGCCTCATCACTTAAGATCTTCGAGCTTCGGGACTTCGAGAGTTTCCATACTAGCACACTTCCAATTCTCCCGAACTTAGAATTCCAAAACTGGGAAATCTTTCGCCATGTGTCCTCCTGGATCGGATGACTAAGATTCACTTCGGGTCTTCACCCAGAGTCCAAGGATATGCACCACATGTCCTCCTTAATCTGACGATTGAGTCTTACTTCGGGTCTTCGGGTTTCAGAAATCTCAAACTTCAAACCTCCTCGAACTACACAGGATTATGTTGCATGTCCTCTTGAATCGAATGGTTGAGGCTTACTTCGAGCCTTCACTCGAAATCCACAGATTTACCCCATGTCTCTTCTGGATCAGACGACCCAGATTCACCTTGGACGTTCCGATGCTTGATATTTACTACGGACAATCTGGTGATTGATATCTATTTCGGATGATTGGACGATCGAGATTTACTTCAGCTCTCCAGGCTTTGGGAGTTTCAAATCTCAACTGAAAACCTATCGAATAGATTTCTCTGGAGTTACTTATCCCCTGACACGTACCTCTTGATGATCGATGGTCAGGATATACTTCAATTATTTCACCTCCTCCTCGTCCACAAACTTTTGGAGTTGTGGATCTTGTGCCGCCTATCTCTCCTTGACAATGGATGGCCCCAAACTACTTCGGCTATACAGAGTTTTTATGTTCAATCCCTAACATGTCACATCACTTACTACCTTTTAATTTGCAGGGGCATGCATCGGCAGTTTGGAGTAACCCACTTTTCTCTCTGCAATTCTCCTAATGCTGACACATAACCCCTCGGTGAAACTGTGGTTTGGATTGCGGGACCTCCTTGAGGAATTATCTCTCGTGCAACTTGGTTCCTCGCAATGTCGGTTGTCCGTTGATATCTCTCTCCAATGGGATCTGATGGTGGTGATGTTATCCCTTGCTTCCTTTTCATCGGACGACCCTTGTTGACATGTCCTTCGATCCAACTATCCCGGATCTCTCATGATCCTATAGTGGCAATCTCTCTCGAATTCTAAGAGGGACAATCACGATCCTTCGAACCCCTTACAAAAGGTCTCTGACGTTCTTTCTCCTGCGTAGATTCTGCAATGCCATTCCTCCTGAGATTTTCAACTCCATGGTCAGAGTTAGATCTGTAACCACAAGACTCTGACCAACAGACCCGGCCCATACTGGCCTAGTGTTTCAACCTGGCTCTGATACCAAATTGTAACTTCCCCATCCACCCACAAGTTGGGGAATGCTACCTACAAGCCCACCCTTGGACTTCGTACTCTTACCGATACCTTCATTTTATTAATAAGAACAAATAATATACATAATTTAGCGACATGCACAACAATATCCAACAAGCATGCAAAATCTAAGATTTAGATAAACGATAATTAAAATACACAGCGGAATACATTCATACACAGAGAATCATATCACAATAGAGAGCACTAATATTTATAAAAATGATAAACCAACTAGCTATAGACCAAGGACGTTCCACCCAACCATAGACACCATTGCTCCAAATCTCAACAATAGTGTCACCCCTGAGCCAGGGCTATGAATCCACAAGGACAGTTCCAGAGTGTGCTTGGGTTCCCAAACCAGATAGCTCTCAAGATCTCACAGGTTTCCCAACACCCACAACAATCCAAGTACCCCACTCTCTTCTACCCAGCCTGTATCGCCCAAGAGAATGGACCTCCACCCTTCTCTTCCACGCAGTCCCTCAGGCAATCCTTCTCCTTTTTCCAAGGCCTCCAACACAGCTGGTCCAGAATATCAATTCTGGAACTCTCAGGACTCGCAGTTGTGAGAAAAATAGGGCACAGGCCAACGCATATCAAACATGCAGGCCCCAAGTCATGGTTGGATTGCACCAACGACCATTACAACCAACTATCCCATGGCTAATTCTCAGCAGTTCCTTTCCCTTTTCCAATCCAAGACACAGGTGAGGATCGATCAATGAATGGGTAAGTGGGTGCATGAAAGTGTGTGATGGAAATGAATGAACGTATAGGAAATCAACGAACAAGCCATCATTCAAACCCCCCATCAGACTAGTGATGGGTTTAAGTAACTTGGTGGGGAATCAAGAACCTCCTGGCCTTCCCCAAGAAGCTCACATAACTGATCCCCTCCCTTAAGCCAAAAGGGGTAATTAAAATAGGAATAAACACTTAGCCCCTCAAGCCCCCTCTCTCTTGGAATCATATCCCCCTATAGCTATAGTCCTTGTTCGTCTAGCAGTCTATCATGTATTTATTATTAATAATGATTAAAAAACATTACATGTCTTGGGCACACTGGCATTTTAATAATTGTTTGGGCACCCTGGCCTCTCATCATTGTAAGTGTTACACCTTTATATTTAGGGTTCATACACAAGGTGGCGGTGAAGGGGAGTCTTTGTTGTACCTAGTTCAGAAGTTGGTCAAACTCACTTGGGATCCTTGGAGGGTAACCCACAAATAGACCATGAGGGAACTTGCACCAAGGTGTAAGTCCGTTAAGAAGGTCACCAATGTAACTGATCCACCTGCTCTATCTCATCCCCTTTTTCATATTGATCCTACGACGTTGGATTTCATCACCAACTAGCGCGTTCACTGTGAAAAGGTTTGTTTGTTTGGTTTTCTTCCTATATTTTTTAGCATGTACTATTTGTTTTCTATAGAAAGCCCATAGGATTGAGTCCATGTATATGGCTTTAGTTCCTGGAACTACCAATGAAGGAACCCCTTTTCTAGGGATACCATTTGTTTCTCCCTTGTGTGCGACACGTTGGTCCTCCTTATATCACTACTCTAATTCTTCCTAGACTCATTATTGGGTTACCGGTATGGTTGTTTTCCACTCTAGTGAACGTAAAGGCTCCTATTGCTTCATATGCAAGTACTCCACCCCAAGACCAGCAACCTCATATTGATACTCTTCCTTATTTTCTCGTAAGTTCTTCTTCCCGTTATTCCTCTTCTCCTACTGAAATATCTGTAGCTAGTAACCAGGTAGATAAGAAGAAGAAGAAAAGGAAGATTAAGAAGAAGAAAAACAAGCTAGTGGGAAAACTTCCAACCATTGTAGGACATGTTGCAAGAAATCAACCAACTATTGTTCATCATGTTGTGAGTGTTGATAATGTCGACAAGTCCACCAAGACACATCGCAAGCCCAAAATTCCTTGCAATCTATGTAAGGGTGACCACATCATTAAGGATTTCCTTGCTATTCCCAGGGTTGTTGAAGTGTGATATCAAGGTCCTCAACTCACGTTATCAACCACTATAGATCATGTTGGTAAAAAACCATCAACTAGTAATAATCAAATTGGAAGTAAGGATCATAAAGTCAAATTTCCTTGCTTGTTATGTAAGGAGATGCACCATAGTTACCTCTATCCTCATATGGATAAAGTTTCATATCTGTTGGAAAAGATTGTTGATGTCCAAAAAAAAATTCCATCTCCAAACCCACCATTGGTTGATGAACTGATCAATCCATTTCCATCATCGGTTAATCTAGTTGATCAGGTGATCCATCCGGTTCCATCGTCAGTTGAGCCAGTCGATCAAGTGATCGATTTGATTTCACATTTGATCGATCCCACTCTCCCCTTGGAGAGTGAAGTTAATG
The DNA here is from genome assembly GCA_000966675.3 of Picea glauca. NCBI lineage: Eukaryota > Viridiplantae > Streptophyta > Pinopsida > Pinales > Pinaceae > Picea > Picea glauca. The sequence goes on from JZKD02S1674449.1 coordinate 308,456, forward strand.
TGGTCTGTAATATTCCCCGGTAGTTCCCCGGTTATATTATGAATTGTAATCATGTTATGAATTGTAAATCATGTTTATGAATTGTAAATCATTTTTTGTAGGCTGGTGAGATGAGTATTGATAAGTTGGTGGGCTTATGTGTTTATTAGGCCGGAGAGCCTAAGTATTAAAGGACAGGAGTATGATTTTGTATATGTAATTATGCAGATCATTAATATAATATATGAACATCGCTATGTGTCAACCAACCATGAAGAAAGAGTGATGGGGAACCAATCTTCCACAAAATCAATAAGGGAGAGGAGGCTGAAAGGTTGGAAGAGGGGATAAGATTGAGGGATTAATTCCTTGAATAATAATTTATTGCTATTCCAAAGTGGTGTGAAAGGTATACTTTTATCCTAAGTCCTGGGAGAGGCAACGCATGCAGCTCCAACTTGTGCAAAAGGGAACACATACTTGATGGAGTGCATGCAGCTTCATGGGAGACATCTATCGGCCTAGGCACATGCAATTTAACCCAATAATGGAGTTGTGATGGGGGTTTGTCCTCCATTTTTTTGTCCACGGTCTAAACCATGTTACCTCTACATCTGATCCTTGCATACCTCACACAAATCTGAAACTCGAAACCATGAGACCTCTATGATCGACTGGTGTATTCCCATGAATTTCGCCTGGTATCTGCATTTGGCCTCCATCATCGACTTCTGCATAATTTCCTTGTCATGCATCTGAAAACCAATGGAAAATCCATGGATTGATATGAGTCTCCTATGTGTCATGTGAACCTGGTTTATCCATTCTTCAAATCTGAGTTCATGCTTAATTGTTTGGGTCGTTGTCTTCTGTGAAACCTTAGCATACCGCAATTGTCTATGCCACGTGTGTTTTAACTGTGGGTTGTTTTGAACATGCATTCCCTTAGATGAGTGTGATTGGATACCATCATCAGTTCCTTTTTGAGCCATACTGTGGTCCTTCTTGTGCTAGAAGGAGCTGAAGAAGCAAGTTGTCAGGCCTGTGAGTGACTCTCTCAAGGTGAGAGAGTGCGTGAAGAAAGTGAGAACTCCTGGAGGGGATCATGTAGCTACCACAGAGCTCGGAGAATTCCAGTCCAGCATGTTGCTGAAGCCCAAGGTAAGGGAGGTTTAGCAGTCGAAGGACTGTCTTGGTGACAGTGAAGGTGTATACTCCTAGGGTGGGACAGGCATGTGGGGAATGAGAGTCTGTGAGTAGTGGGCATAAGTGGCTCATGGGAGAGAATCCTTCCTCATAAACTATGTGTCTTCCTATTGACCTTGCCTAGACTAGGATTCCCTTTCCTAGTGGACCTTAGTCCTAGGTCGGGGGTGACCTACTGCTGAGAGTGATGAGCAACGCAGTCTAAGGCTGGGAGGTTCATGGAAGGTTCACACACAGTTGGTGGTGTTACGCCAATTTAAAAGATACATATTAATTATGTACTTAATTATATGTGATGCCTGTCTGTGTCTTGAAATGTTATCATGTATTATGTTGCAAGTTTGAATTGCTTTAATTATGTTTAAGTCTGTATGACAACAGTAAATCCATGTTAAATATGTTAATTTGATTTAATGCATATATTCTTTATAAGTAAATATATTTATTTTGCATAGTAGCATTGCCTGACAGTGTGGTTGATGGTCGGGGACGTTACAATATGGTATCAGAACCATAGTTTCAATGCTGAGCTTGGATGGGCCGGATAAGTGGTCTTTTGACCCAAGGTTTCGAGTGGAAATGGTGTTTGGTGGAACCAATTTAAAACCTTAGAATGTTTCTGAGTGCCAGCGGGTTACTTAGTCGTGTTACAAAGCTCAGGAGGAGTAGCGATAGAATAAAATTGCAGCCGGCATGGTATTTGATCATAGAGAGAGTGCGCTTAACACTTGGGGTGTTGGCTTCGTAGGATCTGTTTGGGAAAAAGGAGAGTCCTTTACAACTGTCAGATACAGAGAAGGTGCAGGAAGGTTATCCTAGAAGCCTTTCGGAGTTCGGCAATCGGGATAAGTGGAATGCACTGAGGCATAAACTCCCAAAGGAGATCTACACCATATATAGGAAAAGATCCTGACCATTAGATCTGTGTCCAGAAAGACAAAGGAAAATCACTTCGAAGGATTTCAAGTGTGGAGGGTGACAAAATCCTAAAGTCCCGAAGTAGATCACAACTGTCCGATTGATAAGGACGCGCGTTGGTAGATCGTGAACTCTGGGAGAAAGCGCTCCAGGAAAAAGTGAGCGTAGAGGATTTGAAACTCCCAAAGCCCGAAGAGCTGAAGTGGTGAGTCATGATGACTTCACCTTGAGGTGACATGGACACATGAGATGTGTGCCACGTGTTAGTGGGTTTAGAACCCATGGAAGATTGAAATGGCATTTGGAACATGATGAGTGTCACCCATCTCAATGGGCCACGTATCAGTCGCTAGTATGTTGCCATGTGGCATCCTATGTGAGCAAGATTAGTGGGGTTGAGGTTACATAACGTAGTTAAAGGTCGAAGGACCCACAGTGGCATTGATCATGATACATCAAGATCAACGGCCATAAGGAATTACGGGGACCCAATTTGCACGGAAGATAATTCTCCAAGGCGGTCCTACAATCCAATCCATGGTTTCACTGAGGGGTTACGTGTCAGTTTCAAGAGAATTGGAGGATGAAAGGTAGGTTTCTCCAAACCATTGTTGCATGCCCCCACAATTGGAAAACGTTAAGTGATGTGACATAATAGCGTCACCTAAGGTGACGTGGGAGTGTTTGGAGATTAATGGTTCAGGGTGTGCAGATGTGAAATCTTCCGAAGTCACGAAGTCCTGGAACTCAGATGCTTGAGGTTCCACAATGATTGTCAGTCGTTGGATTATGGGTAGACATGGACCATTGATCCACCCTACTACGTGAGTTTGGTAACTCATAACTCTAAGTGATTGTCATATTGTTCTTTAAAAAAATTTGAGGTCGAAGGCCCGAGTATTTTCTTATTGGTATAGCGCTTGGTCACAACCCATGGTCATGTGGGTTGGGGACTGAGAGAAAGGGGCTAGTGCCCGAAAAATTAGCAGAGTAGAGATCCAAAAGAAGAAATCTGTGGGCATTCTTAATTGAACGAGAATCGTAGAGAATGAAAAATAAACATTTTCTTGAATTAGATTTGTTTATGAATGTTGTGGAATTTGTTAAGGAATAATGGCCTGACAAATTTCGTTTGTCTGCACATTGTGTTCGTATAAGTTTAACGAGTGCCAGAACCGAATAGAATTTCCACTGAGTGAAAAAGAAATGGAAGAGGCATGGACTGCTTCCAATTTCGAGGATGAAGCAAAAGGATTGGATGTCCATCTGGGAGTTGAAGGATCGAACTCCAATGGAGATGGAGAAGAGTTAGATAAGGAAGGGAATATGATGAAAATTATTGAACGATTGCAGAAAGATGACCATACTCACAAAGAAGATAGTATAAAGCTCATGAAAGCTAAGGAACATTAGGGAGAATTCAACTTAAAGTTGATGAAGAGTCTAGAGACAATAGAAAATAAGTTGGACAAGGAGAGAGACTCGAAAAAAACAGGGAGTCACCAGACTTCTGAGGGAAGAATATCAAGGAGTGTTGGTAGACACCATCATCACTCCCAAGTTCGCTCCAAGAGGAGGGCACACAGTAGTTCAAGCCCATCTCCTACCAGAAAGCACAAGAGATCTAGAGTGGATGAACTGAAGGTCAAAATGAACAAGATTAAGCCTCTTATGTTTGATGGAGAACATAAGAAGGAGGAAGATGTTGAAACATGGTTGCTTGGCATGAGGAAATATTTCCAAATGCATAATTATTCCTCTCATGCAGAAGGAAGAATTGTGGAGTATCAATTGAAAGGAAAGGCATCCATGTGGTGGGATCAGCTTGTTCAGGTACAACACATTAGAGAGAAAGATATCACTTGGAAATAATTCAAGAGGAATTTCAAGAAGAAATACTTGACTAAAATATACTATGACAGAAAGATGAAAGAGTTCTTTGAACTAAATCCGGGCAGCATGACCATTGATGAATACAAATGAAGATTTTTGTAATTGTTGCAACATGTCTCGTTCATCAAGGATGAGACTGTCAAGATTCAAAGGTATCTGAGTGGACTTCCACCTTCCATTGGAGACAATATTCAGTATGATGACCCGAAGACAATGGAAGAAACGATACGAAGGGTGAAATGCTTATATGAGCAACAAAAAGAGAATCCTACCTTCCAGGAGGCTTGGGAAGAGAAGAAGAAATTCCAAATGGATCAGTGGAAGAAGGAAACCAAACCTCCCTTTTTCAGAAATAGTCCTCAAGGACAACCATCATTTAGAGAGTCGAGAATGGATGACGTAGGGGAACAAAAACCAATACAGACGCCCATTCAGTGTTGGGGGATTTTAAGGGAACCACAAGTACAGAGATTGTCCCCATAAAAATGGAAAAGTGAGATTTGTCCATAATGTTTAGCAAGTTGAAAAAGTGGAATACATGGGCAGTAGAATGCCAAAGATCTACACAGCCCTGGAAAGAAAGCAAGATAAATATCAGTCACACATGATTGAAGTGGAAGGTATGATCAACAACCATGCCTTTACTATTTTAATTTATTTAGGGGATAGCCATAGTTATATAGATCCTAGAGTAGTGGAAAGTTTGTAATATTCGAGAAGCAAACATAAAAAGTCTTGGTTAGTGCAGCTGGATACATGAACCAAGAGGAAATTCATTGAGTTAGTTAAGTCATGTCCCATGGACATGAAGGGACTAAGCACAAAGGCTGAATTGAACATTCTTCCTTTAGGTTCTTATGACTGTCTAATTGGGATGGACTAGTTGGACCAACACCATGCCATCTTGGACTATCGTAACAAGGCATTCACTTGCCTGGATGAGGAAGGAAGTCGGAAAATAGTCTAAGGAATTCCTAGAGTTGTTGCTATCAGAGAAATCTAAGCAATGTAGTTGAAGAAGTGCTACAGAAAAGACTGTCAATTATTTGCAACCCATGTGGAGGAAGCATCTAAGGATGAGATCTCAAATATTGAAGATCATGTGGTACTAAAGGAGTTTGAGGATGTATTTCAGGAGGTACCCGGAATACCCCTGAAGAGAGATATTGACTTCTCTGTAAACTCGATGCCTGGAGAAGCTCTAGTGTCAAAAAATCCTTACAGAATGAGTACATCGGAGATGAAAGAACTCCAATTGCAGCTTGAAGAGCTTCTAAAGAAGAGGTACATATGCCCAAGTGTGTCACCTTGGGGATCCCCAATCTTGTTCGTGAAGAACAGATATGGGATGTTGAGATTGTGTATCGATTTCAGACAATTGAACAAAGTGACTGTAAACAACAAATATCCTCTGTCGAGGATTGATGACCTATTCGATCATTTGAAGGATGCGAAGATATTTTCAAAGATATACCTCAGGTTGGGATATCACCAAGAAGAATAAAGGATGAATAAATCAACAAGACCTCCTTTAGAACAAGGTATGGTCATTATGAGTTCATAGTGGTGTTGTTTGGACTGTCAAGCGCACCCATTGTTTTTATGTTCTTGATGAATAATGTATTCAGAGACTATCTGGACAAGTTTGTCATAGTATTTTTGGATGACATCCTGGTGTATTCCAAGTTGGAGGAAGAGAGTGAACAACATCTGAGGATGTTGTTGTAGGTGCTAAGAGAGATCCAATTGTATGCCAAGTTGAGCAAGTTCTCATTTTGTCAGGAGCAGATCGATTACTTGGGGCATATTATTTCGAAGGATGGGACAATTGTATATCCTGAGAAGATTGAGGCCATCAGAGAATGGTCAGTGCAAAAGAACATGACGGAAGTCAGATCCTTTATGGGTATAGATGGTTATTACAGAAGGCTTATTACAGGGTTCTCGAGAATATCTCACCCTATCACTTCCTTGCAAAGGAAGGAGAAGAAATTTCAGTGGATAGAGGAATGTGAGAAAAGATTCCAGCAATTGAAGCAACTGTTAACTAGTGCTCTAATACTGAGGATTGTAGATCCGAATGAAGACTTTGTAGTGTGCACAGATGCATGCAAAGAAGGACTGGGAAGAGTCCTCAATCATAATGGATTTTTAATCTGTTATGAATCCAGAAAGTTGAAAGAGCATGAAAAGAACTATGCCACTCATGATTTGGAGTTGGCATCCATAGTACACGCTCTAAAGAAATGGAGACATTACCACATGGGAAGGAGGTTTGAACTAAGAACAAACCATAACGGTCTGAATTATTTGTTTGATCAACCAACCTTGAATGGTAGGCATAGTAGATGGTTGGGGTTTCTTTGTGAGTACGATTTTGATATCAAGCATATCAAAGGAAAGGAAAATAAAGTGTCTTATGCACTCAGCAGGAGAGTGCATGAATTACATGATACAACCATTAGCATGTACCGAATTGATACTAAAAGCAGAATTTTTGAGGCTGCAAATACAGATTTGAAGTACAGGGATTTGGTAGCAAATCTACAGCAAGGTAAGATGCCAAAGAAAGTGGAGAATTATAAATTAGGGGTTGATGGAATACTTTTGTACTAGAACAAAATTTATGTGCCTAATGTCCAGGACTTGAAACTTGCGATTTTGAATGAAATGTGTAATGTACCTTAAGTTGGGCACCCTGGATATTAGAAAATTGTGGCAACAATCAAGAGCCATTACTTTTGGCCAGGTATGAAGAGATAAATTTTTGTATACATAGCCATATGTATGGAGTGTCAAAAGGTTAAAGCTAAGCACAGAAACCCAGTGGGGTTGCTACAACCCTTACCCATTCCTGAGTGGAAGTGGGAAGTAGTGACAATGGATTTCATCACAGGATTACCAAGAGTAGGCAAGTAACATGATTCAATCATGGTGGTGGTGGACAAGCTTATGAAATCTACCCATTTCATTATGTTAAAGACTACTCACAAGGAAGAAGATGTTGTCGACATCTTTATGAAGGAAGTGGCACGATTGCATGGAATTCCCAAGACAATTGTGTCTGACAGAGACCTGAAATTTACCTCTAATTTCTGGAAAGGGTTATTCAAGGGGTTCAAAACAAATATGAACTTTAGCACGGCCTAGCATCCTGATTCTAATGGGTAGACAGAGAGGGTGCATAGAGTAATAGAAGACATACTGAGGATGTATGTGATCAACAAACCATCGAAATGGGAAGACTACCTACACTTGGTAGAATTCACCTACAATAATGGGTACCATTTGAAGCACTTTAAGGAAGAAAGTGCAATAATCCAGTAAGTTGGGATAATCTAGTTGATAGAGTAGTGGTTGGGCCAGAGTTTCTTAAGGAAATGGAAGAATAAATGCTAAACATTAATCAGAATTTGAAAGCTACCCAAGACAAGAAAAAGAGTTATGCTGATAAAAGTAGAACCCATAGAGATTTTATAGTGGGAGAGCATGTTTTCCTAAAAGTGAAATCTAATAGAAGTTCCCTGACACTAGGAAACTGTGCCAAGTTGGTAGCCAGATTTTGTGGGCCATTTGAAATCCTAGAAAGGATTGGGCCAGTTGCATATATGCTTGCATTACCTGCATCCATGACTGTACATAATGTGTTTCATGTTTCATTGCTTAAGAAATATATACATGATACTAATCATGTTATCAATTGGAATGTGATTCACGTGGAGCAAGAAGGTGTCTTGCAAGTGTAGCATGTGCACATATTGGATCGGAAAAGAAAACAGCTCCGGAATCAAGCCATAGGGCTTGTAAAGTTCCAGTGGACCTGGGACGGTCCTAAGGATGCAACATGGGATCATGAGGATGCTATGTGGGCATAATACCCACATCTTTTTGAAGATTTTGAAAATCCTTATTATGTTGTGTAAAAGTTGCACTGAGGACGGTGCAAAAATAAGGGGAGGGGATTGTAATATCCCCCGGTAGTGCCCCAGTTATATTATGAATTGTAATCATGTTATGAATTATAAATCATGTTTATGAATTGTAAATCATGTTTTGTAGGCTGGTGAGCCCAGTATTGATAAGCTGGTGGGATTATGTGTTTATTAGGACAGGGAGCCTAAGTGTTAAAGGCCAGGAGCCTGATTTTGTATATGTAATTATGCAGATCATTAATATAATATATGAACATTGTTGCGTGCCGACCGACCATGAAGAAAGATTTATGGGGGACTAAGATTCCACAGAATGGGTAAGGGAGAGGGGGCTGAAAGGTTGGAAGAGGAGCTAAGCTTGAGGGCTTAAGTCCTTGAATAATAATTTATTATTATTCCAAAGTGGTGTGAAATGTATGTTTTTATCCTAAGTCCTGGGAGAGGCAACGCATGCAACTCCAATGTGTGCAAAAGGGAACGCATACTTGATGGAGTGCATGCAGCTTCATGGGCGACATGTGTCGACCCAGGCACATGCAATTTAACCCAAGAATGGAGCCATGATGGGGGTTAGTCATACATTCTCTCATATGCGGTCTTAACCATGTTACCTTTGCGTCTGATTGCTACATACCTCACGCATATCTGAAACCCAAAACCGTGAGACCTCTATGATCGACTAGTGTATTCCCGTGAATTACGTCTCGTTTCTGTGTTTGGCCTCCATCATCGACCTCTGCATTATTTCCTTGTCACGCATCTAAAAACCAGTGGAAAACCCATGGACGAATCTGTGTCTCATGTGTGTCATGTGAACATGGTTTATCCATTCTGCAAATTCGAGTTTGTGCTTAACTGTCTGGGTCGTTGTCTTCTGTGAAACCTGAGCATACCGCAATTGTTTATAATGCGTGTGTTTTAACTATGGGTTATTGTGGCCACACAGTCCTTGGGCTGAGTGTGATTAGCTACCATCATTCGTTCCTTGTTGAGTCATACTGTGGTCCTCCTTGTGCTAGAATGGCGTTGAAGAAGTAGGTTGTCAGGCCTGTGAGTGACTCTCTCCGGGTGAGAGAGTGCATGAAAGAAGTGAGAACTCCTAGAAGGGGTCATGTAGCTGCCACAAAGCTCGGAGAATTCTAGTCCAGCCTATTGTTGAAGCCCAAGGCAAGGTAGGTTTAGAAGCCAAAGGACTATCTTGGTGACAGTGAAGGTGTATACTCCTGGGGTGGGATAGGCATGTGGGGAATGAGAGTCTATGAGTAGTGGGCATAAGTGGCTCCTGGGAGAGACTCCTTCCTCATAAACTGTGTGTCTTCTTGTTTCCCTTGCCTAGCCTAGGATTCTCTTTCCCGGTGGAGCTTAGTCCCAGCTCAGGGGTGACCTACTACTGAGAGTGATCAACAATGTGATCTAAGGCTAGGAGGTTCATGGAAGGTTCGCACGCATTTGGTGGTGTTACGCCAGTTTAAAAAAAAAGTATTAATCATGTGTTCTGTTGCAATTTTGAATTTTTGTTAATTTTGTTTAAGTCTATATGAAAACAGTAAATCCATGTTAAATATGTTAATTTGATTTAATGCATATATTATTTATAAGTAAACATATAAATTCTGCATAGTAGCATTGCTCGACAGTGGGGTTGATGGTTGGGGATGTTACATGGTCAATCCAATACCACCCTTGGTCAATCCCACTCCTCTTAGGAAGAGTGAGGATGTCACTCAGGTCTTTCTTGTTTCTACAGATTCTTCTGGACAAGGGGGAATTATACCCATGTTACACATTATTTTGGTCACCCTGATGATGATTACATAAACATGTGTTCAGGTTCCCAATATAAACTTTTTCCTAAGAAAAGAAACCTCTTTCCACCCTTGCAAGATGCATTTTTGGAAGGCCATCGCGGGATGCTCCCTTTACACAGTGCATAAATCCCTAATTTCTGCATGTTGCACTATATCCATCCCGTAGGATTTCCACAGGCTGCTATATAGACAGGTCGTGGCGACACTTTAAAACTAAAAGAGGAAAGAAGTTCTAGCAACTTCTAGAAGTGGAATCTTCTGGAAATATGAGGTGGAATCTGTATGGTTACGATCCTACTGACTTCTCTGATTTGATGCGACCATCCTCATCTCTTTAACCACTACATCTTCTCCTATATAATGATAGGATTCTCATGGAAAAGGTTAGAGGTACAAACATAAAGAAGCATAGAAAATTGATGAAAGAATAGGTTGAAGACTGTGTGAAGAATCCTATTTCAAGTGATGCTTGAGGTCTCCATTCATCCATCAAGATTTTGTGAAAAATCTTCATGCAAATGTCAGAGCAAATGTATGTGTGTGTCAGAACAAAGGGCCACTGAAAGGGAACTTGCAACATCAAGGTGATTTGGTTGTATCTTCTACCTTTCATTAATATAATACAGTGGCATGTCTCTTTCCCATAAAATGATTGATATTTTATTACATGACTCCTTGATCACATGTTTAGGTTGTTATTGAATTTCACTATTGTTTCTTTCACGTTGGTTGATTTGTGTCATTGCAGATATGATCTCACAGGAACATTAGAGTAAGGCAGGATCAACAAAGACATAAGGAAGCGATTCATAAGGTATGTTATCTATTCCTTATTTGGTAGTCAAATTCAATGATTATAACCTAGGGAAAGCATCTTGTTTTGTCTTGTTTTGTTCTAGATCCAGGTGGATCTAGGGGGATTAGTTCATGTCTGCATCTACCGATTTACCTTTGAACAACTCGTTCCAATGTAAACCCCTCTAAGTAATGAGGCCATTATTTTATATTATGGTGAACTTCCAGAATCTTGTATCCCTTCCTATATACCTTTCCAAACCATTGTTCAGGTTTGTGGTAAGGATATTCCTTAGACTATTATCAATGAAGGTGCATCAATTAGTATTTTATCCTCCATTTCTTGGAAAGCTTTAGGTTCTCCTCAACTTATGTCGGTGACTCAAAATCTGTTGGCTTTTAACGGAAGGGCTACTCAAACTTTAGGGATCCTTCCTTGGTTTCATGTTACTTTAGGAGGGAAAACTTTCTATATTGATGTGATGGTAGTCCACAACCCCTTGGATTTTAATTTTCTCCTCGAGCGAGACTATGTTTATGCTATGAAGGATCTTGTGTCCACGGTCTTTCGATTGATGTGTTTCCCTCACAATGGAAACATGGTGACCATAGACTATATTTAATTCAATGGACCTCATATGAAGGTCAACCATATGACTTCCCTGAATGGTCCTTACATTCCAATGACATCCGCCCCATTGCAATTCAATTATGTGGCAACTTGTCCCATGCATTCAACTCTGAATGAGAAGGAATATCTCCCTTCTTCTTATTTAGATCCAGTAGTTGAAATGGTTTTCTCTTTGATAGGGATATTAGAGCTTGATCTTCCTACCCCTATCACTCCTCTCGACATGTATTCCTTCCAGAGTGTGATTATGCCATCTAGCAAAGATCTCATGGAATCCATGATTGAGGTTTGTCCCTTGACATGTAATCCTTCCATAGAATTGTACTCTTGGAAGCCATGATCAAGTAAAGGTCTTTGAGCATAGTTTATTTCTTCATTTTGAGATCGTTAAAAAATGAAACCAGGTTCGAGAAAAGTTCTCATTTTTGTTTCAATCTTGTTAATGAAACAAAGGGCCTCAAGCATAGTTTCTAGTTTCAAGATTGTGTAAAAATTAAACCTACCTTGCAAGCATAGTTTTCTTTTCTGTGAAAAGATCATTAAAAAATAAAATAGAGGTCTAGGAATCGAACTTAGAGGCCATGAGAAAATTTATTTTCATGTGTCAAGCTCGTTAAAAAATGAAACAGCTGCCTCTCATGTTGAGTCAATTATTTTGCTATATCTCGTAAATATTGAGTCGAGTCTTTCGCGGGATCTCATAAATGTTGAATCAAGTCTTTCACTAGATCTAGTAAAATAGCCTTCATTTTATTGTTCTTTGTCAGTTGACCCCTTTTTCTCCATCTGGTACAGAAATCGGTGAAAACATAAGCGTCGATGGATGAAACAAATCTTAGGGGGGTAGTTCTCTAGCCTCTAGACATGATGCTAGAGAAAAGCCACTAGCTTCTATCACACAAGTTGGGGGGAAAGTACCAACTGTCCATGGGTCTCGTTCAAAACCTTTGGAAATTATGTTGGTAATTTTAAAGCTCAATATTTGTTCTTTCTCATGCTCTTTAATACATGAGAATAGGTTATCGAGTTTCCTTTAAGCTCTTTTCAGACTCCGTGAACATGAAAATAATGTCGAGTGATATTGCTTCCTTTAAAACTCGTTAAAAGGTTAGAAAGGGAGTCGTTCAAGTGGTATTTTATCTCTTTTTCGGCCTTGTGAGACTAATTAGAAAAAAAGAACACTCTAGTCAAGCACGATTAGAAGAGTTCTCCCCTGTATTGTTTTTACACTTTTTCGGGCTTGGGAGACTAATTTTATGAAAAATTCACTCATGGAGTCGTATTTAAGTTCTTTTCAAACTCTCTAAACTTGAAAGTCCACTGATTTTACCTTCTTTGGGATCATAAAATTATGCATTGAATGACCTATGTCATTCCAATCTCCAGAACCCATATGGGACCGAACCTCTCCTTCCTCAGGTTCATTAAACATATGTCGAGGGACTCATATGAAGGATGAGCTATACCAATCATCTATTATCCTCCTCAAACTCATTAAAAAATAAAGAGGTACTCATCTATCTAGATGGGGGGGGAAATGAAGGAAGTGGGTCAAGTGTTTTTGGAATCTGTTATGGCAGTTATTGTCACCCTTGAACATGGCAACTGTTTGTGTCTCATCTTACATTTGGGTAATATTCTTTTCTCTAAGTCATACCAATTCCATTTGTTTCCATACTTTTTCATTCCAATCGAAGAGTGATATTATTGTCTTCACATACGTTCTTGTTACTTGTCAAGTCAATGTTTCCAAGTCAATTGTTGTGCTTCATAATGTTCAAGGAAATTTTCACTTCAAACCATGCATCTATAGTATTACCAGCTTCCATTGCCTTTGTCATTCTATACTCATTCGATCCACCATCTTACATCACTTTCCTATGCCAGTTTTGTGTCGATGATGGGGGATACATCAAGGCCCTCCTTCGACGAGTCTATTCCTGTCGACTTCATCACATTATCTGGGAATTAGTCTTAGAAACTGGTTAGTAACTTGGGACCTACATGCCTCAATGGTAGGCCTCCTCACTTTTGACAGTAGGTTTACATAAATGATCCCTGGTCAGATGATTCCACGAATGTTTGAACTCAAATCATTTGTTCACATTCACTGGAATGTACTAGGGTACCTTGCGATTCATTGTCATCATTGATGATTTCCCTCGCACTTGTTAATGGTTTACCTCAATGACTAGTAATCAAGTGGTTTCTACCATGTTCAACATCAAATCATCTATTCACATGGCTAGATTCATACAATTTCGGGATCGGGATGAAGACCCTGTGTTAGGTGCTCACTTTGTTATGTGCTTTTCCTAGGCTACGACGGATATCATTTGAGCATGTAAAATATTTTAGTACAATCATCATGCTGGAAATATTACTGATATATATATTGTCACAGAGATCCACATTCTATTGGTCCGTGGCTATGTTTTGTCACCTCGTAGCTCCACTGTGTATTCATCGTGGTTGTGATATGTTCATGTCATGGAGTTATGGATCCACATTGTATCTTTAGTGGCCATATCCTTAGAAAATATTCTCATGGATCCGTAGTGTATTGGTCGGCAGTCATGCTTTGAGGCATCTCATATTCTGAGCATAGGTATGTCTGCCTCGGAAACAAAACATAATTGTATACTGATTGATGATTGTTTGCAGCTTCTGCTAGGTTATCTGACTCCAACACCCTTGTGTTGAATAATTTTTAAATTTTTTAAACCATCAATTTCTCTTCTGACCTCACACTTAAGGGGGAAATATGTTACACACCAAAATTGCACATATCTCACCCTAAGTGTCGCAATGCGAAGTATGCACCTTGTTAAGTGTTGCATGCACTATCACAAGTGTCATATGCACCTTACCAAGAATCACATTTTCTTTGCTGAGTGTTGCAACCCCTTGACACCAAAATAATAGTTGTTACAATCCCTGAGTCGTGTTGGAAGAAGAGGCCCCATCATTTGACAGTAGAAACACATCTTTTTCTTGGAAAATTTGACCAATTTTGAGCCACTTAGAAGGGTGGACCTCCCCTAGCCATTTTTAGGGAGAATTGGTTCTCCCCCTGCCTTATCAAGGGATCACCATGGTGCTCTGTCTCTCACTTTGGGGGAGCGCCATTCTTGTTAGAGAGGAATTTGGTATCCTCCTCTTTCTAAGGGCCTAATCTCTCGGGATTAGGTTTGTTGTGTTTGACCCCTATGTTATGGCTTCATCTTAGGATCATATCCCAACCTTAAGGAGCCATATCCTGAACCGTATCCTTCATTTTATCATGGTGGTTGTGCCTCTCAAGTCTATATATTGAAGGTATTTCCAAGGTGAAGGGGGGAAGAATTCAGGTATCAAACCTTTGATCTTTGGAGAAGCATATGCATTTTGATTTCAAGATTCATGCAAGAACTGGACGAGATGATCTTGGAAAAGTGACTGCATCGTCAATCATTCTTTGTAAGTGCCTTCTTTGGATTTCCAATTAATATCAACTTGGCCTATTCCCTTCAAGTTCATGCGTTCTACATTTTCTTGTCTATTGTTTTTTCAATCTTCATAGATAGATCTGGTTTATATAATCATCTAGAGTAGGAGTAAGTGTTACTTTTCTATTCTTTGCATGGTTTAATTTTCATTGAGGAGATTGGATATCAAGCCTACAGATTGGAGCAACGAGGACGAACATCGCAGTAAGGTACACCACATCATTTTCCTTCTCTCTTTCTTGATTGATCTAGTTAGATCTATAGGGAAAGTAGTAACCACTTGTTCTCTCTCGTCTTTTGACAAAATATAGGGTTCTTGGTCCAAAGGGGAGCTTAGTGTTTCTGTAGGGTAATATTTCTCACAACAACCATAAAATACAAATGAAAGAGGAAGAGATATTGAAGACAACCGTTTGCACACATGAGGATCATTATGAATTTTTAATGATTACATTCATCCTTGACAATGCTCCATCCACCTTTCAGAGCCTCATGAACAAAATTTTTTTACCCTTTCCATGCAATTTTGTGATGGTATTCTTTGATTATATCTTGATCTACAACAAAACTTAGAATTATCACATAGATCTTGTTGATAGAGGCTAGAGCCTTATAACTACTATGGGACCACCAACTATTCCTAAAACACTCCAAATGTTCTTTTGGGGATTTAGATATTGAATACTTGGGGAACATTGTCAATAAGAATGGCATACTGATAGATCCCAAGAAATTTGTGGTTATGAAAAATTGGCCCTAGACAAAGACATTGAAGAGTCTACATGGGTTCTTAAGACTTACTAGCTGCTACAGTAAGTTTGTAAAAAAATATGGAAAAAATGTTTCTCCCCTAAAATCCTTGCTAAAAAATAATGCTTTTGTATGGAGCAAAGTATGTGAGCAAGCCTTCCCATCTTTAAAGTATTCCATGTGCACTAATCCAATATTATTAGTGCCATATTTTAGTAATACTTTTTTCCTCAAATATGATGCCTCAGGTAGATATCTTGGCGTGGTTTTGATGAAAGAAGGGACCCCTATCGTATGTGGAATTGCATTCATCACCTACGATAGGTCACTTCAACTTTCATAAATCATATGAAAGAACAAATACCTCATTCTTTTGGGAAGGCATGAAAACAAACATCCATGATTTTATAGCAACTTGTGACACTTGCCAAAGAAAAAAGGGTGAGATAGTAAATATGATAGAGGAATTGCACCCACTATTGATCCCAAAAAATATATGGATTGACATACCTATGGATTTTATAATGGGACTTATGAGTATGAGAAACAAGGTAGTGATCATGGTGGTATTCAATCATCTTTCTAAATATGCTCTTTTTGTGCCGTATCACATACATTTACACCCTCCTCGGTTTCCCAAGTCTTCATGGATTAGAATTTTGAGTTACATGGCATGCCCACTTCCATTGTCTTGGATCAAGACCCTACCTTCACTAGGAAATTTTGGCAAGAGTTTCTATAAAATTCAGGGTATCTAGCTAAATGTGAGAGCTACATATCACCACCAAACAAATGGTCAAATTTAAGTGGTTAACAAGTTCTTATAAACCTATTTGTGATGTTTTGATTTTGAAAAAAAACACCAATGGGAATAATGGATTCCCCTTGTAGAATCATGGTACAATACATCTTATCATGGAGCTACCAAAATGAACCAATATGAAGCTATCTATGGCCAAAAACCATTGTTAGTAATTTCCTATTTACCAAGAACCTTCAAGGTTCAAGCAATTGATAACACACTCCACACTAGAGAATCCATTCTTCGCACACTAAAGGACAATTTGGTTATGGCTCAAAACAAAATGAAGCGACAAGATAACCAACATCACTCTGAATGTTCTTTTGCAACAAGGGATCAAGTATTTCTTCACCTTCAACCCTATAAACAAGCATCACTAAAAGATAAATCACCTCATAAATTAGCACCAAAGTTTTATGGACCTTATGAGATCATATATCACATTGGATGAGTGGATTACAAGTTGGCTCTTCCAACCCACTCCAAGATCCATCCAGTGTTTCATGTATCTTTTCTGAACAAGGTCATGAGATCAAAGTGCAACATGCAAATGAGCTTACCAAAACTTGATAAACAAGGCTCCATTTGGTTCTATCTAGAAGTAGTATTAGATACTAGAGAGCGTCAATTGTGATAGTGTACGATCTGTGAAGTACTGATCTAGTGGAAATATATGTATCTCAAATATTCCACATGAGAGCCAACCATGATTCTACAAAACATTTCTCATACTCAACCTTGAGGA
>JZKD02S1674449.1:340288-351261 GCA_000966675.3 Picea glauca
AACATTACTAATCTAAATTACAACTAATGGCCTAAAGCCGACATAAATAAAATAGCATTACTAATCTAATATGCCCCAATTAAGGGGTAATGAGCCAACATTAGGGCTTAACACGATGTTGTTGAATGTCTCGGGTCAATATTCAGCCAAGAAACTATGGGACAAGCTGGGAAGCTTATACCAGTTGAAATCTTCAGTAAATAAGTTATTTCTCAGAAAAAACTATATCTTATAAGGATGAGTGATGGAAGTTTGGTGACTGAGCATTTAAATGTGTTTAATATCGTGTTAAGCCAGTTATCGTCTGTGGATATTAAGATCACTGATGAGGAGAAGTGTATCAACCTATTATGTTGTTTGTCAGATTCCTGGGATAGCTTAGTCGTGGCTATTAGGAGTAATACAACCATACTAGCACTGGAGGACGTGGTTGCTTCTCTAATGTCGGAAGAAATGACAAGAAAGAACATGGAAGGATCGACCAAAGATGCTCTGGTAGTGAGAGGTCGACCGATAAACAGAGATAAAGGAATATTATCCAGTAGAATGTTCAAGTTGAAGGGTATATCTAAATCCCCAACTCAGTCGACACGAAGGTGATGGAAATGCAGTAAATCTGGGAAATATAAAAATGATTGTAAGTCGAAGGCAATACAAGGAAGTGTTGGATCCGACGAGAAGCAGTCGACTAAGAGAAAGATGGCCTCGAAGAAGGGAGGTGATGTGTACCTAGCGTCGACTAGTACTAAGTCAGATCAAGATGTTTGGTTGATTGAATCAAGAGCATCCTATCATATGACACCACATAAATAATGGTTATGTGAATACGAAAGATATGATGGAGGTGATTTGTTCTTGAGGGATGAATCAACAACAAGAATTGTTGGACGGGGGAGAGTCTGAATGACAATGTAGGATGGGAGGAAAAGAACCCTTCCAAGTGTGCTACACATTCTGGGTTTGGAAAGAAACCTGATATTTGTCAGTAAGATCAGTGATGCAGGTGTGCATACTCTGTTTCAAAAGGATTTGTGTAATATGGTCAGAGGTGTGATGGTCTTAATGAAAGGAGTTAGGATTGGTACCATGTACAAGCTTTTAGGGAATGTCAACTCAACTGGATGCAACAACATTGTTGCTCCTGAAATCAAATCAAATCGATGTCAACACAACTCGAATCTACTCGAGCCAAGTCGATTCAAACCAACTCGACAAGACATGATGAGATCAACCTGACTAAACTATGGAACAAGAGGATGGGACGCATTGGAGAAAAAGGACTTCAAGATATGCAAAGAAAAGGTATGGTCGAAGGTTTTCCTGAATGTGGTTTAGAAGTCGACTTTTGTGAACATTACATATATGAGAAACAAAGTCGGGTGAGGTTCCCATATTGAGCGACAAGGGAAAATGGGATTCTAGAACC
This sequence comes from Picea glauca, assembly GCA_000966675.3. Classification (NCBI taxonomy): domain Eukaryota; kingdom Viridiplantae; phylum Streptophyta; class Pinopsida; order Pinales; family Pinaceae; genus Picea; species Picea glauca. The sequence goes on from JZKD02S1674449.1 coordinate 341,715, forward strand.
GATGGATAGTGATGTGCTTGGGACGTTCACAGTGCCTTCACTTGGTGGTTCCTTGTATTATGTCTCCTTCATAGATGACTTTTTCTAGGAAGACATGGATATCTTTCCTGAGGAACAAATCATATGTTTTTGAGAGATTTAAAGAGTTTAAAGATATTGTGGAAAACCAGACAAAGAAGAGGATTATATTGTTGAGAACTGACAATGGTGGTGAATTTTTCGGAAAGGAATTTGATCATTTCTGTAAGACGTGTGGCATAGCACGCCAAAATACCACATCATATACCCCACAAAAAAAATGGAGTTTATGAGAGAATGAACAAAATGTTGATGTATAAGGAAAGGAGCATGCTCAATAGTGTTGGGCTCGCACAAGAACTTTGGATAGAGGCAGTGCAAGATATCTTGTAAATATGTTTTGGCCCTTGAACAGGTTTTGAGGAAACACTGGTCATGTTTGACAATTTTTGGGACTTCAACAGGCTGGTCGAAGACGAAGTGCCCTGGCGAAGTGGAGATCGCGGGATCTCACCCTTTTTGTGGGATTTTTGGGGCTTTTAGGGTTTATGTAATGGGTATGGGATGTTGGCCCATGGGTTTACCCATGTTTAGGCCTCTTTTGTAATGTATAAATAAGTATATAAGTGATGTAAGAAGTAGTTATGGTCGACTTTGTGGAAGAACCTATGAAGGTTGTTAAGTGCGAATAGTTGTGAATGCTTTGTGCATACTATATGTAAGAATTGCAGAGCTAAGTGAAAGTGTTTTGTAAGTTCTTTGTGTGCAGACGGTGTAAGGATGGGTGCCTTAATCAAATTTGGGGAAGGAGGATATGGCTAGGTGCACGCAGATCTCCTGTCCTTTGCGGAGTTGGATCTGTGACTTGGTGCATCTAAGAAGATTGGAAGAAACTAATAAAGAAGAAGAAGAGTTGGTGGACATAGCCCCACACTGGGGTGAGCCATGTATATCATGTGTTATTGTGCTTTGTGCAATGTTATTCATGGTATTTATGTATTCATGTGCTTAATATTGATGCCTGATAGATTGATTCATTGATGCTTAGTGATTTATATATGAATGAATGTTATATCTGCTCTGATGATATGTGTTGAATTCTTAAATGTGTTTAATATTGATTAATATTGCGTTGAACTAAAATAAGGGTTTAACCTGCAATGTGAATAAGGGATAGAGACTAATGAATGGTATTGGCTAAGTGCTCTGTTAAGTATTTTGATCACAGATATGTGTCCCAGCTAGGTTGTAGACACTTGAGTCCTGCAACCCCCCCTGCCTATACCTTAGGTGAGACTTCATTTGCTTCGCAGGTGTTTCCGAAAGGGCCAGTAGTTAGGGTTTTGTTGGTGAACTGTTGAAGCATTGAACCCTGGGTCTGCCCCTATGCCAACAAATGGTTCTGTTGTCGGGACCTGAAACTGTGATTACTGGGAATTGAAGAAAAGAAGAAAGCTTTGTGTGTAGATCTGTTGTTGTAGTGCACAGTATTCTACTTGACTTGTGAAGCTATGTGCTAAGAGAAGGAAGCTCGATCTGAAGAAATAGGTAATATCCTGAAGCTTTGTGCTCTAATAAAGGTAAGATAAGTGGAAAATTTTTGCTTCGAAAGTATGAATCTAGGTATGTTTGATAGATTTATTCCTAGTCTGAAAACTAGGGCACAGATAGAAGAAAGAAGATTTGATTTGCATAAATTTGATAGAAATAGTGAAAGATATGTTATTCCTATGCATAGGAAGAATTTTTGGACTAACATGTGGATGCAGGATCATAGAAAGAATTTTTTGCAGGTCCATCACTATGATCCTAGTGTGCAGTACAGAAAAGGTTGGGGATCGTTCAAAAGAAAGAGAGGATTAACACTATGTTATAATTGCGGAAGACAGGGACAACTTTCTAAAGAATGCCCTAGTATAGGTCCTATTTGTCTTTGTTGTAAAGTTGTTGATCATGAGGTTTTGGATTTCCCTAGAATGATTGCTAAAGTTGAAAAGATGAACCTGACAAAAGAAAACTATGAAGAAGGTCAAGAAACTAAGGATATGTTAGAGAACCAGAAAGAATCATAGAATATATTATTACAGATGAGAGAAACATTGAAGGATAATAGAGACATCAGTTTACCAGAGATCTTAAAAGAGAAGGAGTGCATAGAAACAAGAATCAGAGACTTCGACATAGACTATGTTCTGGATGAGGAAATGCAGGTGAATATCATGCGAGAAAGCACTTAGGAAAATTTGGGAAAGCCTGTTATGATTCCTTCATTAGGAGGGATAGGATTGTTTAAAGGAAAGATGATAACCGTATGTGGAATACTTACTCATGTACCTATGATTGTCCATGGAACATCGACCGATGAATAATTTGAAGTCATTAGGTTTGTGGAGAACAGCGCCCCATTTTTACTTTTGTTAGGAAAGACTTGGATTGAAACAGATCACATCCAAAGGAAAGCAGAGGAAGAAGATACAGAACAAAAAAAGAAATAATTAAGGGACTTCATAGCCGAGAAAATAGAGCGACTAGTACAAGAACAAGAGGAAAAATCAAAGCAACTGAGGGCCGGAGACTTAGTTGTTGAAGTTGCAAGAACGCGGGAAGGCTTGAAAACCCTATCCATGCAAGAGAAAAGAACACCTACCCCAGAAGTAGTAAGAGAAGAGATATTACACTTGAACCCTTTGAAAGACCCTCAATAGTACAAAGTTACTACACTAAGGGAAGAAAAGAATACAAATGGAAAGAGGAATACAGAAACTCAGATCACAGGGAAGAAGGCCAAAAAGCTCAGTAAGAAGAAAGAAAAGTTAGAAAGATTGCAGAAGGTTCCAGTGAAGACTTTGCAGGAAGTAGGCTTGCAGAACTTGAACATTGTCGGAATAGCAGAACAATGCAGAATGACACTTCGCCATGACGAAGCTATATGATCGTTGGAAGCGTCCCGACCATTAGAACGACGTTATGTAATGGTTAGAAACACAGTTATTGTGGAAAATATCACCATGAGACCGTTGATACCACACCATAACGAATGGAATCGTATTGATTAAGGCATTTCGACCCGTTGGAGGAATCTGTTATGATGTTGTTTATTTAATCCGTTGCATGTTGCACCGGGACCACTTTTGCAAACTGAGATATTTGAGATAATAGAGACGTGATTTCCTATCACATTTTGTTGTCTATACCTCGCCATTGAGATGATTACCTTAGGTATATGTTCACCTACCCGAGTTATTTGACCACGAGCGTGTATGTCGGGAGAACGTAGCACAGTAGAGATGTCTTTGGAGGAGATCCTAATAGACCTTACGACTGAGAAATTTATGTCCGTAGGAGTACAAGCCTCATTTACGGGAGGATTTCAAGCATCCCCCTCAACTAGATGTCAATCTGGGCCATCCCGAACTGCGACAGAGAACAAAATCAAGCACCGCGACGATCTAGCGAACGCAAAGCAGATCTTGTCGCTCTTTCCCGACTAAATTCCTCCTTTGGCTGGCGTGGTTAGTCGTGACAGTGTCCCAAGGGATTTTGAGTACACACCCATCACTGTGTACCTCCCGAAAGGGATACGCATAGTAGGACTGCAGATGGGACTAATCCCATCTATTAATATAAGTGATTTAAACCTCGGCAATAGGAAGAACTATGCGATGCTCACACCGCATTGCTACCTGACTAAAAGGTCTGGGAAGAAGCCTAAGATAGTTCCCCAACCATGGATCAAGGATATCGTGAGGTCAACTATCTTAAATTTCATGAAGATCCCACACTTCGGCAAACATTAGAAGGTTAACGTGTGCGTTAAACTCCTCCTATCATGCTTCCATGGCGGGTACCTGTGGTTGGATAGGCGCATCACTGTGGATCCAGCGCTAATCCACCTCATTACTGGATTAAGTATGTAGGGACCAGACCCTCATAAATTCTACCCTAGGAAGACATCAGATTGCTCCTTGGCGTAGCGAATAAAAGAAGCATACAACGATGTGGAGAAAGAGAAGCAAGGCTACAAGGTAGCCTCCATCTAGGATAGAACAGTGTGCCTAGCATGTCAACTGATAGTGGTCAAGCTCGTCAGGAAGAATAGCCCTACGCAAGTCACAGGCTTCATAGTCGACCTTGCAGGAAAATACATCGAAGGGATGCAGATGAACTGGGTGAGATATCTCGTTAATGAGTTGGAGAAGGACTGTCATGAAGCACAGGACCAAGGTTATGAATTCCACTTCAGTTGGTTGTTGATTCTTATAGCATTTGTCGCTTGGGAGATGTCGGAGGGAGTGACATTCCTAGAATTCGAGCCATTAGAACCATTGGTCGTGAGGTTCACCACCTTGTGGTATTCAAGAGATATGACCAAGCAATGGCAATCAAATGTGGTGTTCCACACCTACTACTTACAGATCAAGCACGCAATTAAATCCTTCCCCCGAATGGCGTCGAATACACTCCATAGGTTTAGGTCACTCGCGAAGTTTCGCCCAAACCGACACTTCATATATATCACCGTGCATGGGGTAGAAAACAAGGAGGAGTGATAGTCTTTCTAAAAATTGAGTGAGGAAGATATGGAGGAGATAACCAAGGAATGGCCTACAAAATTCCTTGTACTGGTTGGAGATGCAGAACTCTCTGACCCCGACCTCATCGAAAGTCCTTTGGTCACCAGGACTGATTATGATGGACAAAGAAACGCAAGGAAAAAGAAGAAAGAGGAGGAAGTGCAGGATATGGATAGTGAGGAGAAGGGAAACACCTCAGAGGAAACTGCGCCTGACTCACTTGGAGGAGGAGGAGGCAACAAAGTAAACCAAGAGTAGGAAGGAGAAAAAGACAAACAAGATAAGGGTGAAGTAACACCGCCGAAGTATCCCCTTACAGAGGCTGAGATATCAAAGAAAAGGAAAGGTTGATCCTGATTTTATGAGCAGAACCAAATGAATACAAATTATTAATAGATGCTTAACACAAAATAACAGAGATACAGTAAAACTAGTTTTCTATTCAATAACGAAATAAGATGAAACCGTAAAATGCAGCGGAAACAAGCTTGCTGGAATGGTGGCGGCTTATCTCTGAGAAGAGATGTGACGGCAGCGCGCATTCGCAAGAAGCCGGTTACAATGAGGCTCTGAAGGCCTTTTTACAATAAGCAAGAATTTCAAAAACCCTAGACATCCAAAACCTAACCCTAGGAGATGAAGCGCCAAAAGTCATGTGGGCCCCGTTTGGGTAAGCTAGTACATCAACTTCCCAGGGTCGTAACTTTTGCATACGATCTCCGTTTTAGGAATATGATAGCCCGTTGGAAAGGTATCGTTGAGGAGATTAATTTTGGGGGCTCAATAATGCTTTCAACTATCATTGAGGAGATCGATACCGAAAAACCTTCATTTAGGCCCTCAAAATGGCCCCGAAAGTAAAAACTGCTAAAAATAGTAAATTGCCAAAAATGTCAGAAAGTTGTTTTGAGCTAGTTGGAAAAGGTGGGTGGCCACCGATATTCATCTGGATCAATCCTCCCTCCTTAGGAAGCAATGGTCTCCATTGCGTTGAGGTCCCCCATTAGATGAGGAAATTTCTGTTGAATTTGGCCCCGGGTGAGCCACTTGCCTTGGTGCAGGAGCTGCCCTGCTTTGACGACTTGATAAAGATGGATCCTTTGTTGTCGAGTGCCCTTGATCTGTCTGTCCACAATCTGATCATTGGATGCTTTTTGTATGCATTCGGGGTTGATCTCTATTGGTGTCAGTTGTTCTTCTACTTCTGAGTTGTCCAATAATGGTGGGAAATAAGGGCGAAGGAGATCCACGTTGAACACTGGGTGCAGGCCAAGGAAAGGAGGAATGTTGAGCTCAAAATCATTATCCCCCACGGACTTGGTGATAGTGTACGGTCCATAACAGAGTGGGCGAAGCTTCTGATGGGGTCCTGTAAGGCGTTCTTTCTGCAAGTGCAACCAAACTTTGTCGTCCACTTGAAACTTATGCGGCACCCGATGTTGATCATGGTGTTGTTTGTACTTGTCATTAGACTTTTGTAGGATATCCTGACCCTGTTGGCAGATGTGATGGATCTGCTCAATGAATTGGGTGGCTTTGTCAGCTTCAGTTGGAGCAGGAGATGAGTCAGTCGAAGTGACTGCAAGGGGAAGTGCAACATCTATGGGACCCAATGGTTGGAATCCCAACCCCACTTGAAAGGGGTTGTGGCTGGTTGAGCTATGCAAGGCTTGGTTGTAGCTATTTTGGACATAGGGAAGGCTCTCATCCCATGTGTGAGGGTTCTTCGAATTATACATGCGAAGGATATGCACAATCATTCGATTTACAACCTTGGTTTGGCCATCTGTCTGGGGGTGGAAGGCCGTAGATTTGGTGAGCTTGGAGTCCAGTAGTGACCAGAGGCTCGACCAGAGTGTGCTGAGAAATTGACTATCTTGATCTGATACAATGGTTTGTGGGATTCCAAAATGTACCCAAACTCGTTCAAAGAAGAGCTTGGCAGTGGCCTCTACTGTGATGCTCTTCTTGCAGGGAACCAGAATCTCCATCTTAGAAAAAATGATCAACAACCACAAAAACACAGTCATTTCCCCGCTTGGTGGATGGGAGGCCCGACATGTAGTCCATTGAGATGGATTCCCATGGCCTGTCGGGAGTAGGAAGAGGGGTGTACAGGCCCTGTTTCTTAGTGGTCGGTTTGGCAATAACATAGGCAGTGCAGGACCTGATATACTTGCCGACCTCCTGTCGAATTTTTGGCCAGTAGAAATGTTTCTGTAGCATCACCACTGTCTTTTCAATGCCGAAGTGTCCTGCCACCCGACTGTAGTGGGCTTCCCAGATCAGCTTCGCTCGCTCACTTGATGGAACACAGATATGACCCAGACAACATAACAACCCATCCTGAAGATGGAAATTATTGACAACTTCATTTTCATCCAACATTTGGTAGGTGGTGGTGAAGTCAGGGTCTATCTCATAGAGTTGGGGCCATCCAGATGTCTCATGGTTGTAAGAGTCTAGCACCGTGGTGAGTGTTGCGACTGGCGGTCTGCTGAGGCAATCAACGATGCGATTGGTGCTTCCTGTTTTATACTTGATGTTCAGGTGGAATTGTTGCAAGTATGTGGACCACTTTTGATGGCGGTCATTCTGCAGTTTTCCCTGTGTCTGCATGAACTGCAGTGGCTTATGATCAGTGTGGATGACTGTCTCCTTCCCAAGAATGCAATGTCTCCACTTGCGGAATGCTTGCACAATGGAGTACATTTCTTTGTCATAAGTAGGGTACTTACGGACAGTATTGGACAGTGTCTCACTATAATAGGCCATGGGGTGGTCGTGCTGAGTGAGAACGGCACCCACAGCATAGTCTGAAGCATCTGTCTCGATCTCAAAGGGATGTTGCAGGTTCGGTAGTGAAAGTACTGGGGCTTAGCACAAGCGCTGCTTCAAATCATCGAACGCTTGTTGTTGGGACCGGCCCCACGTAAATTTTGCCTTACCACCACCCCTGTTTATTTGGCTAAGGGCCCATGCAATATGGGAGAAACCTAACACGAACCTGCGGTAGAAATTAGCAAGTCCCAAGAAGCTCTGAAGCTCAGTGAGTGTTGTTGGGGTTGGCCAGTCATGGATGACTTGGATCTTTGCTGGATCCACATGTATGCCATGCTGATCAATGATGTAGCCCAGGTAATGGACCTTGTCCATGTCGAAAGAGCATTTTTCCAGGTTGGCGTATAGGTTGTGTTGCCGCAAGGTGTGCATAACCTGTTGAATATGCTGCAAGTGTTCGGCCCAAGTCTTTCTATAAATTATAATGTCATCTAGATACACCACTACAAAAGTATTGGTGAATGGTCGCAGGATATCATCCATCATCCTCGTGAAAGTGGCTGGAGCATTTGTCAAACCAAAGGGCATGACCAACCATTCAAAAATTCCTTCCTTTGACTTGAAGGTGGTCTTCCATACATCTGTCTGTTCTATCAGGAACTGGTGGTAGCCAGACTTCAGATCAATCTTACTGAAGTATTTGGCCCCCATGATTTGATCAAGGAGGTCATTGATTCGAGGAATCAGGTACTGGTTTCTGACAGTGATTTTACTCAGATCCCGGTAATCAATACAGAGTCGCCAAGTTCCATGTTTCTTCTGTACCAACACGATTGGCCTCCCGCAAGGTGATGAGCTAGGGTGGATGTGCCCCTTGTGGAGCAATTCTTGGATCTGTCACTTGATCTCCTCATTCTCTAACAAAGAGTGATGATAGAATGGCCCATTGGGCAGCGATGCGTCGGGGGTCGGATCGATGGGGTGCTTGACCTAGCAATGCAGAGGTACCCCGGTAGGTGAGGAGAAGATATATGAGTATTCTTCCACGACCTTATCTACTTTCTTTTGCTGTGTGGAGAGATAGGTCGCAGAGACCTTGGATGTCATTGCGATATTTCACTTTTTCTAAGAGAAAATCACGAAGAAGACAAACTTCCCCGTCTGCGAGATGACCTTCCTGCATTGCTTAGCAGAGATTAAGGAAATAGCACTAGGTGGGACTGCCTCGGGTATCCTGTACAATTTCCTGTTCAAATTAATAGTAACACTACGAGGCCTAGACTCATATACAACATGACATTTCCATAAATAAGGTTGGCCCAAAAGAACATCACAAACCTTGAAAGGAGCAACATCACACAATACCTCATCTTTGAAGGGCTTGATGCCATACGACAGTCGAAACAGTTGGCTGACACGGAGATTGCTTCCTTGGCGGAGCCATCCAATGGTGTAGGGTTGTGGGTGCGACATTGTTGACAGGGCTAGCCACTTGATGACCTCTCCTGAGATGAGGTTCTTCTAGCTACCACTATCAACGATGAAGTGCAGCGGGGTGCCTTTTACCCACATCTGTGAATGGAAGAGGCACTCTCCTTCTTCTGGCTCATCTGGTTCACCAGGCTGGAGCTTGGTGGTAGCAATGGTGGCACTGGGTTCCGCGTCAATGATCCGTCTTCCCCTTTCTGGTTCTGTCTCGGAGTCAGAATCTGCATCTGATTCAGAGGCTTTCACTTCAGCCACCAACGACTGCTTTGAGAAGCAGTCAGCAGTTTTATGCCAAGGGCTCTTATGGAAGTCGCACCACTTCCCAGTATCTTTCTTTGTCTTTCCGGTGTCCTTCTTTGCTTGCATCTTGTACTGGTTGTCTTGATACTTTCCATATTTTCTCTGTCCTTTGTTCGGTGGGTTTGGGTAGCCCTTTCCTGGCTTTTGTTGTGAGGGGTTCCCAGGCCCAAATTGCCGCGTCTTTTGTTTGAGCTTCTGCTCGATTTTGACGACATATTGGTAGGTCACACCTAAGGATGAGATGTCCAGAAATTCCATTTCAGTCTGGATGTATCTATGCAGAGCACCGCGATACTTGAGCACTAGATGTCGCTCTAAATCTTTGATACCCAACTTGGTGCGCAAGGTATGGAAGATATTTGTGAAATCTGGCACTGCTTGGTCTC
>JZKD02S1674449.1:365358-376558 GCA_000966675.3 Picea glauca
GCTCAGAAACCACCAACTCGGACCCCCCCCTCGTTAAAGGAAGAATGTCAGGGGGGTCCAATATGGATCCTGCACCGTAGATCCAAGTGCGTAGATATCAACCGACCATATCTACGTGCCCCTTAGCACCATGTGCCCGGGCATAAAAACTTAGGATAAACATCATTTAGTGGGTTTTTAGCCCCTTTTCTTCGCATTCTTGCACCCAAGGGCCAAATCCAACAGGGAAAACATGCCATACAATAATATGTGATAAAATTAGGTTCCATGGGGGATAGAGTCCTCCCCACAAGGCTCTAAGATCTCCTTCTGCAGCTCCAGACGCCTTCTGCATTGGGCTATGGAGTCAAGCTCAAAAAACCCTGCTGGGGAATATCGACCGAGAAGTAAAAAATGAAAATAAACACACATGGGCTCCATAGGAGCTTATTTATATACAGTCCTAAACTAATTGATTTTTACATGGTTCTAGGTGAAAGAAAATTTCCACCATAGCCATTCAAGTAACTTTCTGACTGGAAGTTCTCTTACTCTGTCAATGATGAATAACAAATGATGCAATCGTGACAACAGAACGATTACATCCTTCAGCTTCTCTCCCAAGGCTGGAATTGAGATAAAGTTGGGTAGTTCCAAGCTATGAAGAAAATGCCACTCCAAGTACTCACTGACAGGCTCGTAGAATGAGTGGAAAACTCTAAAAAGTTTATGACATAAATTCTGCTCTGCTCCACAACTACTCACACATGGTCGAATATCTATGGTAAGCACAGGTGGATGAGAAGATGATGCAGGCTGACTGCTCTTAGGCGATGGATTCTCACCAATAGGCTCAAGACAGGAACCAAAATGCGCCTTCTTTTGATCCTCTGGTTCTTCTAATTCTTCTTCCTGGCTCTCCCAAGGGTCAAATTCATAATCATCATAAATGGGACCCGTGGAAAAGTTTTTCTCTTTGTTTTCTGCAGGCCCAGGATGGTTGATTCCCTCATAATATTTTTCTTTAGTGAATAGAGGATAAGGCTCTGCAATATGCTCTTGGAAATCCTGGATATCTAGCTCGGAATCTGATTCATGGCAGTGATACACAGGTTGGTTGCTTCCTGAGTCGTCAAAATATGGTGCAGGGATCTGCTGCTCTTCCTCAAAAAGGCAGTAGTCCCGATCTGCCTTCAATTCCTCTATCTCTATAGAAATATATTTCACCAGCTCCACCAACTCACTCAGAGAATGTTCTTCCTCCTGGTCCTCATCCTTACAACTTTCCTCTGATGCAGACAAACATGGAAGAGAAAGAACTGATTTATGATCCAAGTCATCAGGCTCATCCTCACAACCTGTGTAGGAAGCAACTATTTCTTGAATACAGTCATTGTATCCCTCACAACAGCTATGAAAAAATAATTCAGAGGGATAAATATTCTAACAATGAGCGTTAAAAGATGCATGGAATTCTCCTAGTGAAGAAATTCAAGCAGGGGGTAAAGAATGATACCAATCACGAGCATCCCCTGCTAAAGAGAACATGAACATCTTCATTAATACATCCTCGTGATGTATCTCCCATTGGTTCATGATTTCATGAAACTCACTAAGATGTTGAGCAGGGTTTTCCTCTTTATGCTCTCTAAATATAGGCAAATAATCATTCCATTCATTTGGAGTAGGGACATCATTTGGAAAATCAGGAACAACAGAAAAATCAAAAGGAGCAAACCTTCGAGCTAGAATTCTGTCCATTTCATACCAGTGGAGTTGCCAATCGATCCTTCAACCATGGAGTCACCAGGTGAACGATGTGCAGTCAGAGTGTGTCTGGTATTTGTTCACCATCAAAGACCATATCTGATCGTTGTGTTCTCCCAAGGGATACCAGTTGTAGCCAGAAGAAGCCACACTGAAACAGTGGAGTTGAGACAGTGGAGTAGCCTCAGTGGAGTCGCCAAGTGCACAGTTGCAATCTTCAATGTACTAAGTTTTTATGCACCTTCAGAATCAATAAGCTTTGTCGTTCAAACCCAAGGAAAATATTCAATTCGTCCCGGACAACGGCGCCAGAAATGTTAGCACTAGAAGTCACCTCTGGATTGTTGCAGAGGTAAGCCCAATACCCATCATTTTTGGGGGTGGATGTTGTTTTAAAAGTGAAAGGTCGATGGCCAAAACTCAACAACATGAAAGATGTTCAACACAAAACTAGACAGGAAATGCATAGGGACGTGAGGGCCACATTAACTTCAGTCACTGAATTGAGTTAAAGCGAGAGTAGAGGGAAGAATTAGGAGAAAGGGTGAAGGAGACTGCTCTGGGCATCAGGCCTTCCAACAACTCATATAAGAAAACCCAATCTCAAGAGAATTATTGATCTCTAATTGAGACACCGAAATATGTTTGCAAGGGACATAGTCACAGCTACAATATGATCAAACCTCCATCGTCCTGCAACTGCAATAGCTCGACTGGATCCTCCATGCCCGAGCCATTCAATGTGAGAAGGAAGCAGATGCATAGGGAAGTGAATAAAAATGACCATGATACCGCTATAATCAAAACTCCATTACAACAGTATAACGATCCTTGACTAGATCATCCATGCCCGAGTGTTTTAAACAACTTTCACAGACAAAATGGAAAGAGAGAATCTGACTTCTATTAACATGAAAGTTTCAAGTTGATTACATAACCAGAGAATAGCTCTGGCAGAAAAAAATTACATATGGGAGCTCTTCTCAACTAAAGGCCATTAAAAAATCACAGAACTCTATCTATATATTAAAACATTTCTCCATTCTTAGAAGAGGCATGCTCAAGCTTCTATGGTGTTGTGTCTTCTCAGTCAAATTGTACCTGCAGTCTCCTCTGCGCACGCCTTCCTCTGTCAAACGTGATCTTGACTTTGCCAGTCCCTCTGAGTCTCAGTTCTTTCAGACTGCGCACAAAGTCTCTCTGTGCACGCGATCTCAGAACACTTGAGTTGACAATCTACCTTCACAATCAGACGGTTCTGACTTTTCATTCATGGGGGAGACGATGCTCCAACCACCTCCCCCGCTTCATAAATGCTTCATCCGGATCAGAATGTCCCAAGTCAAACTTGGCACCTGGGAGAGGTGGCAACCTCTCCTTGGACGTATGCTACTTCATTGGACCTTTGCAGAGGGACCTGACTGGCGGACGTGGGCTGACGAGGATGAGGTGACGAGCACGACCAACAGGCTACTGGGTATGCGTGGGTGTTGAGGTGTAAAGGTCCGGGGTGAAGCAACGTAGGGAGAGGACGTGGAGGAAAAGGGGAGGCTACAATGGTGTGTGATTGGTCGAGGGGAAGTGGAAGACACATGGCGGTAGGTGAGAGGGGGAGCGGGAGCAGGAGATGTGACAGACAGAGGGGAGGAGATTGAGTGGGAGACAGGTGTCGGGAGAGCGGGAGGTAGTAAGGGAGAGCGTTAAGTAGTCTACTCAAAGGGGGGGAGTGGTAAGCGGGAAAGGTTGGGGGAGGTTCTGAGCTAACGAGGAGGTGCCACGTTAGTGGGGGGTCCGTGCTCAGAAACCACCAACTCAGAACCCCCCCCCTCGTTAAAGGAAGAATGTCGGGGGGGTCTGATATGGATCCTGCGCCGTAGATCCGAGTGCACAGATATCATCCGCTCAAATCTATGCACCCCTTAGCACCATGCGCCCAGGCATATAAACATAGGATAAATGACATTTAGTGGGTTTTTAGCCCCTTTTCTTCGCATTCTACCACCCAAGGGCCAAATCTAACGGGGAAAACACACCATACAATAATATATGATAAGATTAGGCTCCATGGAGGATAGAGAGCTCCCTACAAGGCTCTAAGATCTCCTTCTGCATTGGGCTATGGAGTCAAGCTCAAAACACCCTGCTGAGGAATACCTGCCAATAAGTAAAAAATGAAAATAAACACACATGGGCTCCATAGTATCTTATTTATATACAATCCTAAACTAATTGATTTTTACATGGTGCTAGGTGAAAGAAAATTTCCACCATAGTCATTCAAGTAACTTCCTGACTAGAATTTCTCTTACTCTATCAGTGATGAATAACAGATGATGCAATAATGACAGCGGAACGATTACATCCTTCATCTTCTCTCCCAAGGCTGGAATTGAGATAAAGTTGGGTGGCTCCAATCTATGAAGAAAATTCCACTCCAAGTACTCGCTAACAGGCTCATAGAATGAGTGGAAAACTCCAAAAATTTTGTGATAGAAAGCCTGCTCTGCTCCACAGTTGCTGACACATGGCTAAATATCTCTGGTAAGCACAGGTGGATGAGAAGATGATGCAGGTTGGATTCTCTCAGGCAATGGATGCTCACCAACAGGCTCAGGATAGGAACCAAAATTCCCCTTCTGTTGCTCCTCTGGTTCCTCTAATTCTTCTTCTTGGCTCTCCCAAGGGTTGGATTCATAATCATCATAAACGAGACCCATGGGAAAGTTCTTCTCTTTGTTTTCTGCAGACCCGGGATGGTTGATTCCCTCATAATATTTTTCTTTAGTGAATAGAGGATAAGGCTCTGTTGTATGCTCTTGGAAATCCTGCATATCTAGCTTGGAATATGATGCATAGTGTCATACACAGGCTGGTTGCTTCCTGAGTCGTCAAAATATGGTGCAGGGATCTGTTGCTCTTCCTCAAAAATGCAGCAGTCTTGATCTGCCTTCAATTCCTATATCTCTGTAGAAAGAGATTTTACCAGCTCCACCAACTCACTCAGAGCATGTTCTTCCTCCTAGTCCTCATCCTTACAACTTTCCTCTGATGCAAGAGAACATGGAAGAGAAAGAACTGATTTTTTATCCAAGTCATCAGGATCATCCTCACAGCCTATGTAGGAAGAAGTTGTTTCTTGAATACAATCATTGTATCCCTCACAACAACTATGAAAAATTAACTCAGAGGGATAAAAATTATGACAATGAACATTGAAAGTTGCATGAAATTCTCCCAGTGAAGAAATGTTAGCAGGGGGTAAAGAATGATACCACTCACGAGCATCCCCTGCTAAAGAGACCATGAACATATTCATTAATACATCCTTATGATGTATCTCCCACTGGTGCATGAGTTCATGAAACTCACTGAGATGTTGAGTAGGGTTGTACTCTTTACGCTCTCTAAATATAGGCAAATAATCATTCCATTCATTTGGAGTAGGGACATCATTTCGAAAATCAGGAACAACAAAAAAATCAAAAGGTGCAAACCTTCGAGCCAGAATCCTGTCCATTTCAGACTAGTGGAGTTGAATCGATCCTTCAACCATGGAGTCACCAGGTGAATGATGTGCAATAAGAGTGTGTCTGGTCTTTGTTCACCATCAAAGACTAGATCTGATCATTGTGTTCTCTCAAGGGATACCAAGTGTAGCCAAAATCAGCCACACTGAAACAATGGAGTTGAGACAGTGGAGTCACCTCAGTGGAGTCACCAAGTGCACAGTTGTAATCTTCAATGTACTGAGTTATGATGCACCTTCAGAATTAGTAAGATTTGTCGTTCAATACCAGGGAAAATATTCAATTCGTCCCTGACAATGGTGCCACAAATGTTAGCACTAGAAGTCACCTCTGGATTGATGCAGAGGTAGGCCCAATACCCATCAGTTTTTGGGGTGGATGTTGTTTTAAAAGTGGAAGGTCGATGGACAAAACTCAACAACATGAAACATGTTCAACACAAAACTGGACAGGAAATGCACAGGGACGTGAGGGCCACATTAAATTCAGTCGGGAAATTGAGTTAAAGCGAGAGAAAAGGGAAGACTTAGGATAAAGGGTGAAGGAGACTTCTCTGGGCATCGGGCCTTCCAGAAGCTCATGGAAGAAAACCCAAGCTCAATAGAAATATTGAGATCAAATTCAAACACCGAATTATGTCTGCAAGGGACACATTCGCAGCTGCAGTATGATCAAACCTCCATCATCCCGCAACTACCACAGCTCGACTAGATCCTCCATGCCCGAGCCATTCAATGCGAGAAGGAAGCAGATGCACAGGGAAATGAATAAAAATGACCATGATACCTCTATAATCAAACCTCCATTACAACAGTATAACAATCCTCGACTGGATCATCCATGCCCGAGTTTAAACAACTTTCACAGAAAAAATGGAAAGAGGGAAGCTGACTTCTATTAACATGAAAGTCTCAAGTCGATTACATAACCAGAGAACAACTCTAGCTTAAAAAAATTACATATGGGAGCTCTTCTCAACCAAAGACCATTACAAAATCACATAACTCTATCTATATACTAAAAAAATTTCCATTCTTAGCAAAGGAGTGCTCGAGCTTCCATGGCATTGTGTCTTCTCAGTCAAACTGCACCTGCAGTCTCCTCTGCGCATGCCTTCCTCTGTCGGACGCGATCTTGACTCTGCAAGTCCCATAAAGGACCTCACCTATGTGACATTTCTTTGTGTCATCCATTCCTCAATGGATTTTATCTTTTCTGGATCAACAAATATTCCTTCCTTGGAAATGATATGACCCAAATAATGAATCTATCACTAGTAAAATGAGCACTTTCTCAACTTTGCATAAATTTTATGCTCCCTCGGTACTTGTACCATCCTCAAGTGCTTCTCGTGCTCTTTTTCAGACTTTGAGTAAATAAGTATGTCATCCAAAAATACAATGACAAACTTATCTAAGTAACTTTTGAAAACTCCATTCATCAAACACGTGAAGACGGATGGTGCATTTAACAACCCAAATGGCACCACTATGAACTCATAATGTGTGTATCTCGTTATGAAGGAAGTCTTGCTAATGTATTATTTCTTAATTCTCACTTGGTGATATCCATATTTGAGATCAATCTTTGAAAATATCTACATGCCTCTCAGCCGATCAAAAAGGTCATCTATCCTTGGCAAAGGATACTTATTCTTTATTGTTACCTTGTTCAACTTTCCAAAGTTGATACAAAGTCTCAGCATACCATCATTGTTCTTCATGAACAATACCGAGGCACTCCAAGGCAACACACTTGGGCGTATATACCCTTTCTTTAGAAGCTCTTCGATTTTCATCTGTAACTCCTTCAGCTCTGGTGTACTCATCCTATAAGAAGTCTTGGATATGGGTGTTTCTCCAGGAATCAGGTCTATAGAGAAATCAATATCTCTTTTCGATGACAACCCCAATATCTCTTTAAAGACATCCTCAAACTCTTTCATTATTGCGTAGTCTTCAATGCTAGACACCTTATCCTTAGGTTCCTTATCCATGTGCGCTACAAATACTTGACATCCTTTCCTGTAACTTTTCTTCAATTGCAAGAATGAACCTTCTCCGATAGTTACAGATCTTGGAATTCCTTGAACTCTCCTTAATTTCCCTTCCTCATCCAAGCAAGTAAATTCCTTATTGTAACAGTCTAGAACAACATGATGTTGATCCAACCAAACCATACCAATGAGGAAATCATACAAGCCCAGAGGTATGATATTAAAATCATATTTTGTGTGCAATCCATTCATTTCCATTGGACATGCCTTAATCATCTCATTAATTTTCCTTTTTTCTCATGTAGCTAACTGCACCAACCAAGGTTTTCCAATCTTGCTTCTCGACAATTAGAATCTTTCCACCATCTTAGAGTCTAGATAACTATGACTAGCTACTGAATCAATTAAAAAACAATGGAGTGGTCATTAATCTTGCCTTCCACTTCAATCTTGTGCGAATGAAACTCAGTTTTCTTGTTATCCAATGCTGTGTAAATCCTAGGCACATTTCTTCCCATGTATTCAACTGTCGCAACTTGTTGTACACTATGTGTAGTCCTCACATTTTCACTTCTTTGAGGGAAATCTCTACGCATATGATCTCCACCACAACTCCAACATTGAATAGGTTTCTTCCATGGATTTTTCCCCACTATCTCCATCATTCTAGGCTCCTTGAGAGTTGGTTGTCCTTGCACAATATTTCTAAAAAATGGTGGCTTAGTCCCCTTCTTCCTCTGTTCCACCTTGCTTTTCATCTTGTCTTCCCAATATTTTTGGAAAGTCAATCTTCCCCTTCGTCGATCATACAGACACTTAGTGCGCCTTATTGTTTCCTCCAATCTCTTGGGATCATAATATTGTACCTTGTCATTGATAAATGAGAGCAACCCACTCAGGTACCTATGAATTTTAACTTGAATCTTATTTCATACTCATCTATTGTCATACTCCCAAGCTTGAGTTTGAAGAAATCCTTCATGTTCTTGTCATAGTATCGCTTGGTTAAGTATTTCTTTTTAAAACACCTCTTGAACTCCCTCCAAGTAACCTTCTTCTCATCAATGTGTTGCACTTGCATGAATTGATCCCACCACATTGATGCTTTTCCTTTTAGCCGATAGATGGAAATTCTCCCTTTTTCCTGCATAGAATAGTTATGCAATTGGAAGTACTTCCTCATACACAATGACCAGGTCTCTGCATCTTCATCCTTTTTTTGCTCACCGTCAAAGGTAGGAGGCTTGATCTTATTCATTTCTCCATGTTGCTTGTCCACCTCATTCCTTCTCTTGTGATTTTTTGATAGGAGATGGACTTGAGATATTGTGTGCTTTCCTAAATGAATACTTCGGTGAGTGGTGATGATGCCTATTATCACTTCTTACTTCTCTTATTTTCTCATCATGAGAACTGCGACTTCTTGACCTACTTGACTTTGTCTCCTTGTCCATTTTCTTTTCTATTATGTCCAATATTTGCATCAATTTGACATTGAAGTCATCTTGCTGCTCCTTGGATTTCATAAGCCTTTCATTATCAGCTTTATATATTTGGACATATTTTTGCAGTACCTTTATGGTTTCTACCAAGTTAATGTGATCTTCCTTAGATTTTGTACCATTAGCACCCAAACCGACATACAGATCTCTAAATTCATCATCATGGCTAAAATCTCTCTCCGCTTCTTCCATGCTTCTTGAATTTTTGTGTTGTTTCTGTCTTGCTTTAATCGCTGATAATTCTGCAAAATGTGTAGGCAACAATATTTGTTAGGTGAATTCATGAGACAACTTCATGAGAACTCTACACCATTTTGTCAGAATCCTTTCTTCTGAAGCCCATGCACGCACTGACATCCAACATGTATCAATGTGTGATGTCAATATTTGACATATTCACCGCATGTCATTAATGCGCATGCACCACCAATTTTTCTCTGTGCAGCCCCATTCTTTAGTGTGCACACCCATGCACTATTGTTTACTGCGTATTTCCATTTTCGCACCTCACAATGTCCATAATTTAGTGCGCACGCTTGCACATTATTATTTTAGGCGCACCATGGCCACATTTTAGTTCTAAATTCGACCACTTACCATTCGAAATATTTCTTTAAATAGAAACTTAGCCCATTGAGGATCAATGTTGAAACCATAGCTCTAATACCACAATGTAACATCTCCACCACCTAGGCTAGGCCACGTCACACATTCTCAACTTATGTCGCTCTGAAACCAATCTGTAACATCCTTGTTACCAAACTTCTTCTGATACCATACGGTAACATCATTCAGATTACTAATGAACAATGTTAAACCAAAATACATTGCGCATATTCCAACCTAAAAATGATTCTGCGCAATATCACTTGAAGTAACGCGCTCAGCCCCAAGCTTGAGTTCGTGCCACACAACTTATAACATCGAAAGTAATACAAAACAATTATGCACAAGCATATTGAACACACATCACTACTGTGTGGGCAACCATTCTAGCATCACACACCAAATATGTTCTCCTTGTGCACGTGGACTATCTCTCTATATGCACAAGCGAACCCAACCTCTTATGCACAAAAATTATTTCCATGCGCACACAAGCATTCTAACATTTCCCTGAAGACTCATGTCCAAAATCATAAGGTTAAATTAACAAGAAAACTAACAATAATTGTCATACTCATGCACAACTATAACAATGAATATCAACACCACACTTTTGTGTGCAAGAAACAATATACATAATAAAAACAATTACTTATATGCAACAACATACAAGAATTAAACCCATATTAAACACAAATAATTAAGCACACAGTAAATGAGACAAGAACATAAGACACTTATCTTTTATGAAAGTCACCAACTATGCATAGAACTCAGACATTCCTCCCAGCCATAGAATTTGTTGCTCATATAATTTCAACAACAAACCACCCTTGAGTTGGGGCTTAACTCCACCATGGAAAAAGGATTCCTAATGTCATGCTAAGCTCTGATAATCAACAAAATTTCTCAGTCCAAGGTGTCTGTTGCTGCAACTAGCCTACAATATCTCATTCCCCACAAACCTGTCACACCCAAGGAAGTGTGCCCCTTCTCTTCTCAATAGTCCCTGGACTTCCCCCACTTCCCTTCTAGGGTTCCAACAACAGACTGGATAGGAAGTCTTAGTTCCCTACAACTAATGCCCAACGCACTAGGGAAAAATTCCCAGCAAAAATCTCACCTGGAGAGATTGCTCACATGCCTGACAACCCACCTCTTTGATAGAAAATATCTCACCTAGAGAGACTGCTCACGGGGCTGACAACTTGCCTCTTCAACAACAAATCTCTCACCTAGAGAGACTGCTCATGGCCCTGACAACCTGCCTCTTCGATAGAAAAACTCTAATTGCAATACAAACACCCCTTACAAGCTCCTCTCCATAGATAAGGTAATAGTTGTCCTCTCTTAGATGGTCTGACCCCTTCTGCACATGAGAGTGAATAATGAATAATCTCCCCCAAAACACACTAAGGCTAACAATATATATTGCATGCCTTAAACTTGAAACTTGTCACCTTCAAAAGTAGCTTTAGCCACTTGTTGACTCGTTCCCATTCCCAGAAACTTAGGATAAATAAATATCCATAACTTACAATTTTTCGGAAATATTAATGAAATATTCCCTAAGACTTAACTCCCCCCCCCTTTTCCCTTTTCCGGTAGAGTTAGCCCCCTATCTCTTTTTGCTTGATTTTTCTGTGCAGAACGATGTAGCATTATATTAATAACTTGAGTATTATTACTTTTACATGGATAGGCGCACTGACCTATCTGCTTCCTGAATCACCAGCCTCATAACCACACAGGCTCTCCAGCATCAACACACACACACACATAACTAGGCTCGGTGCACACTTCCAATTCATCCTTGTGCACTT
>JZKD02S1674449.1:388456-399861 GCA_000966675.3 Picea glauca
CCATGCTATCCTTATAACCATATCATCATTTTCATGTCATCAACATTTTTCCATGTCACCATCCATCCATACATTCACAATCACTTTTCGAATGTCTTCATTATTTCTTCAACTTTCCACTACCATTTCACTATCCAAGCCTATAATATCATTCTAAGGGATCTCTTCTTTTTGTCAATGATTCTTGTTGGGAGTAAAAGTCCCACTTCTTATATTTTAAAGCCCTAAATAAGAAGAGAGAAAAGTATAATGGGTGCTTACCCAGGGAAAGAAACCCAAATGTGTGAAAGTAGATATAAGGTTACATATAGGGGAGAGAGAGTGATCCATAAGTGGCAGGATCATAGCCCAATCACTTCGTCTACACAAACCCAAAAATTAATTAATATTATATGTTGCAAATTGACTCCACTTGTAAAAGGATTATTCTCCTGAAGAGAATTAGGTGGAAAAACTATCCACGTGGTTAGGTCACCTATTCACCCAAATATTAAGTGTTATGTTTGGTACAACCAGCTCTCCTAAGCAAAAACATTATTGTCTGGCTCATCTATGGTCTAAAACCTGAATATGTCAGGAAGGTTACAATATCGATGGATATTTTCCAGCGTTTTATTTGGTCACCCAGGATAGAGTATGTACCATTCAAAGTGAAGATTGGGTAAGGGAAACGTTAGGAAGGTCTCTCCTTAGTGTTCGTTTTTCACATGCAACTTGGACAATAAATAGATGATGCACAAGGTTTTCCTCCTTAGTGAAATGTTTCCCACACATGTTTAGACAGTCAGACAATGGTGTGTGAGGATTTCTCCTATCCTAGGGTTACCTCCTCAGGCTTAGACAACGAAAGAGATATCTGTGAGGGTGTTCTCCTCATTACTTGGGCTCTATACACAAATTTGGGTAGCAAACGAAACATAAGGAAGTTATCAAGTCAACGGAGTCTCCAAATGTACACCCAAACTTGGATACATTAACAACTAAGGTAATGCTTTCTTGCAATACTTAGCAGAAGAGGAATGATCGTAAGCATGCCTAGGAGGAGAGAGAAATCTTTGTTTGGAAATTTTTACCAAACGACTCTATGAAGAGGGTCGTGGATACTTTTTGGGAAGGAAAATCAACAGTTTAAAACCATTTGCAATTGGGACTGGACTCGATCTCTCAGAAATGAGCTCAGTGAAAAAATTTCACCCACAGAAGAAAACGTAAGATAGCCTAGCACTCACCCATATCCATCTTAACAAGAGAATTAATCCCCATTTGGATTGATTACCAATGATTTTGTTTTAATGGAACTACACAAGACAAATTGAACCAGCCAGTACACAGACAAAGAAGAATAAAACAAATTATAAGACGAGATTTTACCCTAGAAACCCAAATGGGAAAACCAACATTTAATTGGCTTTGGTTGGGATTTTATTATTTATTCATGGGTGTGCTTACAAGTTGTCTGGTTCAGCTTCTTACTTCTCAGTGAAGTCTCTGCAACATCCTCCTTCCTTTCGCCAAAAGAAGAACCCCTTCTTCATCTACAAGAGCTAGCATATAAGAGGTCGAGGGGATAGGTGGAAGGTCAAGAATCCCCGACTCTTCAGTTTCCCCAAGTTCGGTTCCCCTCCCTTCATTGCTTTCTATTTTTTATTCTATGAATGTAGCGAGGTGTTTCTTTAATGCATTTTTTTTTCTTTTCTTTTTCTTTCATACTCATCTCTTGTCATTTGTCTTTGGTTTTTATTGAGTGTTGATGGGGACGTAGTTCATTATGGTATGGGGCCCTTCATGCCAACATACCGGTCCATTCTTTGTCCAAATCCTTGAACCTTTTCCATGCCATTCCTCGCAAAAGATTGTGCCTTAGCCAATTGTTTTTCTTACTTAGATCAAATTCATATCAGAGAGAGAGAGAGAGAGAGAGAGAGAGAGAGAGAGAGAGAGAGAGAGAGAATATGTGACGATGTATTTTTGAGTGATATAGTGAAGTATTGAGATTAATGACTCCTTTCTCTAAGAGTTGTTGCAACTGATTCTTCACTTAATCAACATCCAATATAAATGGTGGATACAATCCTAAAATATTGAGTAATGGAGACTATGGAAATAGTTGTATATCATGTTTAACCTCCCTCTTAGGTGGCAGCCCTTTGGGTTCTTAAAACACTTCCTTAGAGGGATTTATCAAATGTTTGAATTGCTACTTCTACTTGTTGTTACATCATTCCAAATATGCTCTTATCTCCTTCCTACCCCCTTGTTGTTTCTCTTCTCTCAAGAACAACAATAAAAACTTTTTGTTTGCGTCGATCAACCTCTTGGTTTGCACTGATCAATTGCTTGATGTGCACTTATCAAAGAGAGTTTCAACTTGCCCTTGTGTGCCTAAACTATAATAAACTTTCCATCTCTTGTGTTCAATGTTGCATCTCTAATAAATAATGTATGGGCTTCTTAATATGACTCCACACATGTCTCATGAAATCATATATTCCACCACTTCAAATATGGTGCTTGTGTTAATGGAAACTCAGAACTTGCACTATTTGGTGATCTTAATTGGATTGTTCTTTTTCAAAACTTAGTGGTATACTCTTGGAGAAACTATGTTTATCCCTTCTGAAAGAAATGCCATTAAAACTTTTTTTTCTTCATCATAACCAATTGGGTAGAATTGAGACTTAATGAGATCCTTCAAAGTATCCCATTCAATCATCGATGGTCCCTGCTTGAATTTGTGAATAATGACACAACTCTCCCATAATGTTGAAGCATGGCCTTCTATATTTATTTGAGAAAATTAGATTCTTTGATCTTCACCAATTTCATGCATGCAAAAGTAAACTTCAAATTTCTATAACCTTTGATTCAACTTAAGGGAATCAATCACACTTTCATAGGGTTTCATGCCAATTTTTTCTTCAACTCTAAAGGGTGTCTGGAATTTGTTGGTGCTTCCCTTGTTTGTATTTGACTTCTCTTCTCTCTTTGATATTCTTATTTAAAATTAGAACTTGACTCATGAGGTAGTTTATGTTGTTTTCTCATACAACATCATTGTGGCTAAGGTAAAAAAAAATTGGTTCATCTCTGACATGCTCATAATCAAATGAGACACTAGGAGAAATTTGGGCCCTTTGAGCCTTTGTATTTGTAATTCTAGCATCTCCTTTCTCCCTTCTAGATTGTATCATATCTTCCAATTTTGAGATTGTTTCTTCCTTCTTCTTAGTCCAATCTTAGGGTCCTCTAGAATAAACTCTCCACCTTCTTGCAATCTTCTCGGTTTTTTTAGCATTCATTGTGGCATCCTTTTTCAAACTTCAAGAATCACTGCTCTGATACCAATATGAGCTATAATTAATCAACCTATCATCGAGTCAACTTATGAACATGGATTTTCTATTATTAAAAGCTCCATCTTTGTGTTAATTTCTATTGTATGATTTACTTAGATTGTGTGACTTGACTAAATGTTTATGAAAAAACAGATTCCACAATTACAACACACAAGAACACACACATTTTCTTTGGAGAAACGAAATTTGAGAAAACTCCAACAAAAATGGCTTGCTTAGCTCTTTTATTCTCAAGACATAAACATATTACAAAAAAATGCTTCGAAGAACTTCTTCCTTCGTGTAAAAGATTCTACAAGACAAAGTGCACAACCTTTGTTCTTCTTTGATCGATCCAAACAACAATGTTCTATAACATGTGAATAAGACAAATACAAGTCTCTTACATGCTCTCATCAAGATAGCTCTCTAATAATCATTAAAATTGATACTTCTCCATCTATAACAATGAAGTTGAATAAACTTCTCCAATCTCTACTATTACACCGCACTCTCAAGGTCTCTTCAACACAAAACTAACCCCCTTTTCCTTTTCAACTTTCCCTTTTATCATAAGTCTCAAGGAAGGCTTTAAAAAAATCCATTAGTTGCAAAAAATTATCATGGAAAGTGAAATGAGCATAATGGCATCCCTTCTTTGGTGAAGTAAGATGTGAAACCCTATGCTAAAGTTTCCTTGATTCATGATTTGTCCCCCATGACTCACTCTCATGTGTCATCCCATCATTTGCTTTAGTTGGTTGGTTTGTCAATTGATATGGTCAAGTAGTCCAATGATCGAGTGGGAGTTTATTTAATTGGTTAACTACCTTTCCTTCATCTAACATACTTTTGAGGTTGGGTTTGACACCTCCCTTAAACATTCATCTTGCCTTTCACTCTCAATCAATCCCTTATGTCAAGATTATTTTTCTATGATTAAATAAAACTATTTGATGGGATAAAATCGTGTGAACTTTTTAAACATTAATCTTGCCTTTCCCTCTCAATCAATCCCTTATGTTAAGATTATTTTTCTATGATTAAATAAAACTATTTGATGGGATAAAATCGTGTGAACTTTTTAAACATTAATCTTGCCTTTCACTCTCAATCAATCCCTTATGTCAAGATTATTTTTGTATGATTAAATAAAACTATTTGATGGGATAAAATCGTGTGAACTTTTTATTCTTGTGAATTGATCCCATAAACTTTGTTAAAGAAATGCCATGCGGAAACGTGTGAGCTTCATAGACGTGGGCATGCTAAACGCGCGTCATTAATCATTAAAGATAAACAAAAGCACGAGTCATTGATTATGAAAAATACGCCATTTAAAATAAATCCAAAAGTAAAATAACTAATCGAACAAATCTAATAAATAAACAAGTATCCAAATGTAATATTAAATAATCGAACAAATCGGATTTTGTCTGCAGTTAAACACTATCAATCATGGTGGGAGGATTTAAGCATTTATTTAAGCAGATGCGAAAATATATTCATTGATTTTAGCACGAGTTGATTTGATTTTATATAGATTTAAAAAAATTAGGTATATAAATTCAAAAAATAAAATAATTAATTTGTTTTTGAAATTATCGAGCAGAAATAATGCACTTAAATGTAGATGGGTTTGATACTTCTGTAACTGTGTTTATTTGAAAAATTCGATGTTTCAAAATTTTATACACGGTTTATTTCTGGAAAATTTTAAGCAAAACATATTTTTTACTGCCAAAAATAAACCATATATTAAACATTTAAATTTATTTAATATTTTAGAAAGATTATGGTTAATAATACCTTGATGATAGGTGGAGTGTAAATTGATGATAGGTGGAATGTAAAGTGGGGTGTAAATTGATGATTAGTGGAGTGTAAATTTTGAAACTTTTAAATGTTTAAAAATTTTACACAATGTTTCAGAATTTTACACAAAATTTTAGTAAATGTCTAGAAAACTCAAACAAAACAAAACATGCATATGAACAAATATAACAAAATAAAAGATTTTATCTTTCACACATAGGGAGGGATGTTTCTTCTGTTCTTGAGCTTCAACAGGCCGCTGGATTTCACCTGCACGACCTAGAAGGTGTTTGTACGTTGTGCTATTAGCAGACTGGACAGTTTTGATTCCTATGTATATTAGCACAGTAGTTAAATAGCTGCTGGTGAATGTCAAAAGGTTGATAAAATGAAACGAATCTTTAAAAGAATATATTAAATTTTATTATTAATTAACAAATAAATGGTTGAGCTTCATTTATCTCATTTATCTGGTGTTAATATTTTAATTTATGTTAATCACTTATGTGGCAATCAGTTAGCTATCAAAGTAATTTTTAAATATGATTAGGTAAATGTAAAAAAGTAAACGCATAAACAGATGTCTTTATAATAGCTAGGAAGTTAATGATTGAAATGATAGCCATTTATTTTGTGTGACTACTAAGAATATTCCAACCATATTTAACACTGTCCATAGAAAATTTATTAAGCACTAAACCCCTATTAAATCTGCCCATTGTTAATAGGTGTACGCCTTTTGGCATAAATATATTTATATCCAAGATAAAGTAAACCATTCAAATTTGTTTTATTAAAGAAACTTAACAACACAGTCCGGCCGTTCTCTACAAAGTTTAAATTAGTATATCTGAGAAAATTGATAGCCGAAATTATTGAGATACCCTGGCGAGAATGTTGGAATTGTTTGCTCACAGTTTGCTTAATCTGCTCATTTTGTCCGACTGATGCTCTGATTGTGGCAACCTTTTAGCCATTTCTCTGAGAACATGCTTTTGAATTTTGCCGGTGGAAGTCTTTGGCAGGGAGTCCATGAACACCACAGTTTTGGGAACCATGTAGTGAGGCAGACGCTCTCTGCAAAACGAAATCATGGCTGCCTCTGTTACTCCCAGCGCTGCCGGAGTGGTACTCACGATAGCGCAGGGAGTCTCTCCCCAGAAAGGATCAGGCCTCGCCACAACAGCTGCCTCCACAATCATGGGATGGGAAAACAACACCGACTCTACTTCTACGCTGCTGATGTTCTCCCCCCCTGAGATAATAATGTCTTTGGAACGGTCCTTTATTTCCAGGTAACCGTCCGGGTGGATTACTCCCACGTCCCCTGTGTGGAACCACCCACCTTCCATGGCTTTACCAGTGCTCCCCTTGTCCTTGAGATATCCCTTCAAAACGCTCGGCCCTCTCAGCATAATCTCGCCCATCTTCACTCCGTCTCTCGCCACGCTATCCATGGTACCCAGATCTTTTACGTCCAATTCCGCCAAGCCAAACCCCCTAACGCCCTGTCTAGCTTTAAGTTTAGCCCTCTCCTCGGCCGGAAGCCTATCCTTAAACAATCTGGAGTCCATTCAAATCACACATCCTTCTTTTGAAAGGATGTAATTGGATGCACTATCCTTGATAATACTTCAATAAACCTTCTATAATAACCTACAAGTCCCATAAAGGACCTCAGCTCTGTGACATTTCTTGGTGTCGTCCATTCCTCAATGGATTTTATCTTTTCTAGATCAATAAATATTCCTTCCTTGGAAATGATATGACCCAGATAATGAATCTATCATAGGTAAAATGACCACTTTCTCAACTTTACATAAATTTTATGCTCCCTCGGTACTTGTAACACCATCCTCAAGTGCTTCTCGTGCTCTTTTTCAGACTTTGAGTAAATAAGTATGTCATCCAAAAATACAGTGACAAACTTATCTAAGTAACTTATGAAAACTCCATTCATCAAACACGTGAAGACAGATGGTGCATTTAACAACCCAAATGGCACCACTATGAACTCATAATGTGTGTATCTCGTTATGAAGGAAGTCTTGCTAATGTCTTCTTTCTTAATTCTCACTTGGTGATATCCATATTTGAGATCAATGTTTGAAAATATCTACATGCCTCTCAGCCGATCAAAAAGGTCATCTATCCTTGGCAAAGGATACTTGTTCTTTATTTTTACCTTGTTCAACTTCCCAAATTCGATACAAAGTCTCAGCATACCATCATTGTTCTTCACCAACAATACCGAGGCACTCCAAGGAAACACACTTGGGCATATATACCCCTTCTTTAGAATCTCTTCGATTTGCATCTGTAACTCCTTCAGCTATGGTGTACTCATCCTATAAGAAGTCTTGGATATGGGTGTTTCTCCAGGAATTAGGTCTATAGAGAAATCAATATCTCTTTTCAGTGACAACCCCGATATCTCTTTGAAGACATCCTCAAACTCTTTCATTATTGCGTAGTCTTCAATGCTTGACACCTTATCCTTAGGTTCCTTATCCATGTGCACTACAAATACTTGACATCCTTTCCTATAACTTTTCTTCAATTGTAAGAATGAACCTTCTTTGATAGTTACAGATCTTGGAATTCCTTGAACTCTCCTTAATTTCCCTTCCTCATCCAAGCAAGTAAATTCCTTATTGTAACAGTCTAAAACAACATGATGTTGATCCAACCAATCCATACCAATGAGGAAATCATAAGAGCCCAGAGGTATGATATTAAAATCATCTTTTGTGTGCAAACCATTCATTTCCATTGGACATGCCTTAATCATCTCATTAATTTTCCTTTTTTCTCACGTAGCTAACTACACCAACCAAGGTTTTCCAATCTTGTTTCTCGACAATTAGAATCTTTCCACCATCTTAGAGTCTAGATAACTATGACTAGCTACTGAATCAATTAAAATAGCAATGGATTGGTCATTAATCTTACCTTCCACTTCAATCTTGTGCGAATGAAACTCAATTTTGTTATCCAACGTTGTGTAAATCCTAGGCACATTTCTTCTCATGTATTCAATTGTCGCAACTTGTTGTACACTATGCGTAGTCCTCACATTTTCACTTCTTTGAGGGAAATCTCTACGCATATGATCTCCACCACACATTGAATAGGTTTCTTCCATGGATTTTTCCCCACTATCTACGTCATTCTAGGCTCCTTGAGAGTTGGTTGTCCTTGCATAGTATTTCTAAAAAATGGTGGCTTAGTCCCCTTCTTCCTCTGTTCCACCTTGTTTTTCATCTTGTCTTCCCAATATTTTTGGAAAGTCAATCTTCCCCTTCGTTGATCATATAGACATTTAGTGCGCCTTATTGTTTCCTTCAATGTCTTGGGATCATTATATTGTACCTTGTCACTGATAAATGAGAGCAACCCACTCAGGAACCTATGAATTTTAACTTGAATCTTATTTCATACTCATCTATTGTCATACTCCCAAGCTTTTGTTTGATGAAATCCTTCATGTTCTTTTCATAGTATCACTTGGTTAATTATTTCTTTTTAAAATACCTCTTGAACTCCCTCCAAGTAACCTTCTTCTCATCAATGTGTTTCACTTGCATGAACTGATCCCACCACATTGATGCTTTTCCTTTTAGCTGATAGATGGAAATTCTCCCTTTTTACTTTATAGAATAGTTATGCAATTGGAAGTACTTCCTCATACACAAAAACCATGTCTCTGCATCTTCATCCTTCTTGTGCTCACCGTCAAAGGTAGGAGGCTTGATCTTATTCATTTCTCCATGTTTCTTTTCCACCCCATTCCTTCTCTTGTGATTTTTTGATAGGAGATGGACTTGAGATATTGTGTGCTTTCCTAAATGAATACTTCGGTGAGTGGTGAGGATGCCTATTATCACTTCTTACTTCTCTTATTTTCTCATCATGAGACCTGCGACTTCTTGACCTACTTGACTTTGTCTCCTTGTCCATTTTCTTTTCTATTATGTCCAATATTTGCATCAATTTGACATTGAAGTCATCTTGTTGCTCCTTGGATTTCATAAGCCTTTCATTATCAACTTTATATATTTGGACATATTTTTGCAGTACCTTTATGGTTTCTACAAAGTTAATGTGCTCTTCCTTATATTTTGTACCATTAGCACCCAAACCAACATACAGAACTCTAAATTCATCATCATGGCTAAAATCTCTCTCCGCTTCTTCCATGCTTCTTGAATTTTGTGTTGTTTCTGTCTTGCTTTATTCGCTGATAATTCTGCAAAATGTGCAGGCAACAATATTTGTTAGGTGAATTCATGAGACAACTTCATGAGAACTCTACACCATTTTGTCAGAATCCTTTCTTCTGAAGCCCGTGCACGCACTGACATCCAACATGTATCAGTGTGTGATGTCAATATTTAACATATTCACCGCGTGTCATTATTGTGCATGCACCACCAATTTTTCTCTGTGCAGCCCCATTCTTTAGTGTGCACACCCATGCACTATTGTTTACTATGTATTTCCATTTTCACACCTCAGTCCATAATTTAGTGCACCCACTTTCACATTATTATTTTAGGCGCACCATGGCCACATTGTAGTTCTAAATTCGACCACTTACCATTCGAAATATTTCTTTAAATAGAAACTCAGCCTATTGAGGCTCAATGTTGAAACCATAGCTCTAATACCACAATGTAACATCTCCAACCACCTAGGCTGGGCCACGTCACACATTCTCAACTTATGTCACTCTGAAACCAATCTGTAACATCCATGTTACCAAACTTCTTATGATACCATACGGTAACATCATTCAGATTACTAATGAACAATGTTAAACCAAAATACATTGTGCATATTCCAACATAAACATTATTCTGTGCAATATCACTTGAAGTAACGTGCTCAGCCCCAAGCTTGAGTTCATGCCACACAACTTATAACATCGGAAGTAATACAAAACAATTACGCACAAGCATACTAAACACACATTACTACTATGCACACAACCATTCTAGTGTCACACACCAAATATGTTCTCCTTGTGCACGTGGACTATCTCTCTATATGCACAAGCGAACCCAACCTCTTATGCACAAAAAATATTTCCCTACGAACACAACCATTCTAACATTTCCCCAGAGACTCATGTCCAAAATCATAAGGTTAAATTAACAGGAAAACTAACAATAATTGTCATACTCATGCACAACTATAACAATGAATATCAACACCACACTTATGTGTGCAAGAAACAATATACATAATAAAAACAATTACTTATATGCAACAACATACAAGAATTAAACCCATATTAAACACAAATAATTAAGCACACAGTAAATGAGACAAGAACATAAGACACTTATCTTTTATGAAAGTCACCAACTATGCACAGAACTCAGACGTTCCTCCTAGTCATAGAATATGTTGCTCATATAATTTCAACAACAGACCACCCTTGAGCTGGGGCTTAACTCCACCATGGAAAAAGGATTCCTAATGTCATGCTAAGCTATGATAATCAACAAAATTTCTTAGTCCAAGGTGTCCATTGCTGCAACTAGCCTACAATATCGCATTCCCCACACACCTGTCACACCCAAGGAAGTGTGCCCCTTCTCTTCTCAACAGTCCCTCGACTTCCCCCACTTCCCTTCTAGGGTTCCAACAATAAACTGGATAGGAAGTCTTAGTTCCTTGCAACTAATGCCCAACGCACTAGGGAAAAATTCCCAACAAAAATCTCACCTGGAGAGATTGCTCACGGGGCTGACAACCTGCCTCTTTGATAGCAAATCTCTAACCTAGAGAGACTTCTCACGGGGCTAACAACTCGCCTCTTCAACAACAAATCTCTCACCTAGAGAGACTGCTCATGGGCCTGACAACCTGCCTCTTCAATAGAAAAACTCTAATTACAATACAAACACCCCTTACAAGTTCCTCTCCACAGATAAGGTAATAGTTGTCCTCTCTTAGATGGTGTGACCCCTTCTGCACACGAGAGTGAATAATGAATAATCTCCCCCAAAACACACTAAGGATAACAATATATATTGCATGCCTTAAACTTGAAACTTGTCACCTTCAAAAGTAGCTTTAGCCACTTGTTGACTCGTTCCCTTTCCCAGAAACTTAGGATAAATAAATATCCATAACTTACAATTTTTCGGAAATATTAACGAAATATTCCCTAAGACTTAACTCCCTCCCCTTTTTCCCTTTTCTGGTAGAGTTAGCCCCCTATCTCTTTTTGCCTTTTTTTTTTGT
>JZKD02S1674449.1:410277-425296 GCA_000966675.3 Picea glauca
TATCTTATTGCATATGGTTGAGGTATGTTCCATGGTTATCTCTTTCTATTATTTGCTGCATACACACATATAAACACATCTAAAAGGTAGATCAACAAAGTGTTTGACGAAATACGTCACTCGGAAAAAGTTTTAAAAAGACACCAAAAAAGTGATGATCCTTGCATAATGGCTTGGGATCATTACAACACTATGGTAATAGAGAGACATCAACATCCATGCAACCTTGTACTTTGTACTTTGGTGGATGGTGTCAAGAAAATTTCCATCTCTACTACCATATGTTGAGATTGAATAGCAAGGAATATCTTCACCATGCATTGCTTTCTAGTATGGAGGAGAACAATGAAACCTAGCCAAGTTGATGGGTTAATCTTTTTCCTAAAGTTGTACTTAGAAAAAAGAACATTAAATGGATTATATTTTAATGTTGACATAGTGAGCACTTTTTATAAAGTTAAAGTGAGAAATAATTTAAGTTGTGGTCTTTTAATCTTGACCATTGATATCATAAGGTGTATGAGGATCAATCTTGGCCCTCCATCCTTTTGGAGATAGGGTTTCTCACTTGCTCATTAAGTAAAACGAAGATCAATTTAGAGAGGGGAGAATTATGCACAAGAGAGGGGTGATTTTATAAAGAGAGAAAGAGGAGAATTGCTTGAGGGTTTCGAGAGAGAGTTTGCAGGGAGACAGAGGAGGAATCTTCACTGAGATTGGCACAGATCTTCAGCATTGCAGAGGCCATTTCCTATAGATCTGAGAGTCGTTGTACTAGGTGATGCAATACCCACGCATGCAGTCGTATAGTTATGTAGAGTCTCACGCAAGGGTGTCTTCTAGCATGAATTGGTTCAAGAGGATTTGCAGAAGAGGTCGTACATTTTTTGAGGAGGTTTTTCTTGGTATTTTGGATGGGCCGATTTTATTGTAAGAGATCTCTATATTTTCCAACTCAATAATAATAAAATCCAAATTTGCTTCACTAGTTTTCCTTCCGGGGTTTTTCCAGGGATGAATTGTCCAAAATTACTTGTGTACATGTGATGTGATTGTTGTTATGCTTTACTATTAAGTTCCTGTTTATTATTCTCTATTGTGTATTATTTATTTGTGGAAGAAAACATGGTATAATCAGTTAAAAGAAAAAATAATTGGTTTAGTGAACTGGGTTTAAAGAAATTTCACATGGTATTAGAGAAGGATTGTTGAAGAAGCAATATCACAGGTAGATCATGAGGATCTAAGAAAATATAAAAGCAATCATACAAATTTTGTAGCACTAGGGTTTCTACAACGTAAGGTTTTTTGGGTAAAGGAGAGGCAGTGTAATGGTTTAGACCATGAGGCTTTAAACAACAACATTTTCAGAGGTGACCATGAGTATGAGGGTTGAGTGTAGGCTTCAGGGGGTTTAAAATTACCCCACTTGGAAAGAGAGGATGACTATGGTGTTGGAGGTCAATGAAGTCCTTGACCATACACTAAAGACCGCAACTACTCCCACAAATGCAGCTCAACTAGCCATCTAGAAGAAGGGTGAGGAAAAAACAAAGAGCTTGATTCTTGATGGGATAAATAATCATGTGGTCCCGCATCTTTCAGGAAAGACTATTGCAAAAGACATGTGGAAGGTCTTAAGTGACTTATACCAAAACAAAAATGAAAACAAGGTGATGGCTCTACACACGCAGTTCCGTGGAACCAAGATGGCCAAAGGTGAGGGTGTAATACCTTATCTTACAAGGATAACTCAGATAAGGGATGACCTTGCAGCAGTTGGTGCAAAAGTATATGAATATAAGCTGGTGTGTATTACAGTGGATGGCTTTACGAAGTCATGGGACGTCTTTGTCTGTGGAGTAGTTGTTCATGAGAAACTCCCTTATTGGTAGCGACTATGGGATGATTTTGTGTAGGAAGAGATCAGACTTGGTCAGTCAAGATCTTCATCTTCACCACATATTGTGGATGAAGAAGGCTTGTCTCTTATGAGCAAAGGAAAGGCAAAGAAGAATAAAGGTGGAAAGAAGAAGAACATTTACTTTTCTAAAGTCAAATGCTTTCAGTGTTAGAAGATGGGATGATTTGCCTCACATTGTCCACAGAACAAGAAGAAGAACCAACTACAATTGACAACTTCTGTAGTAGTGGATGAGTTTACCAAAATATTCGAGGATTTTTGCTTCATAGTATGTATGTCTAACACAACAGTCTCAGACACGTGGTTTGTTGACAACGGAGCATCTTTTCATATGACAGGGAACAAGGATATTTTCACTAGGGTACAGGAAGGAGGTGTTAATTTGGTCATAGAGCTTGGAGATAATAGGTACTACAAGGCGCAAGGGGTTGGAATAGTCATGTTTCAGAGGTAGTCGTGTAAACAACTCTAGTTTGTTGATGTACTATATGTTCTGGGGTTGACAAAGAACCTCATCTCCGTCTCCACATTTCGTAAGGGAAGGGTGTTCATCAGACCAGCAGGGTCAAGCGAGAATATGGATAGGATGATTGGGGTTCAAGAAAAGGTGTACAAGCTACAGATTCATCCAGGGAGAGCATTGGTTAGTACAACCACAAACATGGGTGATTTGTGGCATATGAGGATGGTTCACTTACACTTTGGTGCATTGGGGAACTTGAGACACGTAGTCAATGGATTGCCTAAGTTCATAACAGAGAGACATGACCCTTGCAAGGGTTGTGCAATGGGAAAGTATGCCCGAAGACCAATTCCACCGAGTTAGAACAGGTGCAAGGGAGTATTGGACTTGATTCATTCAGATGTATGTGGTCTGATGAATGTGGAGTCAGTGAGTGGATTCAAATACTTTGTTCTATTCATTGATGGCTACTCCAGGAAGACCTGGATATAATTCCTGAAGGCTAAGGATGAATTCTTCGATAGACTTAAGGAGATCAGAGCTCTGGTTTAGAACTAGACTAGAAGGAATATTCGAGTCTTGAGATCTAAAAACGAGGGTGAGAAC
Source organism: Picea glauca (assembly GCA_000966675.3). NCBI lineage: Eukaryota > Viridiplantae > Streptophyta > Pinopsida > Pinales > Pinaceae > Picea > Picea glauca. The sequence continues at coordinate 413,271 of JZKD02S1674449.1, forward strand.
ACCTCTGAGGATTTTGTGGATTATTGCGCAACAACAGGGATCAAGAAGGAACTCACCGTTCTTTACAACCCTCAACAGAATGGAGTGTCTGACAGAGAGATCGGGACCATAGTTGAAGCAACACGAGAGATGATACAAGATCAAGGTTTGCCACTTTTTTTTTGGGAAGAGGCTAGTCACATGACTGTTTATATTCAGAACAAGAGTCCCCACACAATTTTTGGGAAGTTGACAACTGAGGAGGTATTTACAGGTACCAGACTGGATGCGAGTCATTTTTCGCATCGGGGGCAATGTATGTTTTTTTCATGTCCCTTTGGAGAAGAGGATGAAGATGGACCCCACAACAAACAAGGGGATTTTGGTTGGTTATAGCGAGGCTTCCAAGGCCTACATAATATTTGTGCCAGCATCCATAAAAATCATTGTGTGTAGGGATGTACAATTCAAGGAGGATCATGAATTGAGGAGGTTGAGATATTTTCCATCACATTTAGAGGACCAATAGGGATGGGAATTAGGGGTCAAGATAGAGGAGGCACGGGGTTAGAACAAAGGATCACAACAATAGAAACATGGTACAGGATTAGGTACAGGTGTTCAGAGAGAGACTGTTGGACATGATCATCATGAGCTAGATGATGAGGAATAAGAGCATCGTGATGCAGATCCATAGGAGCAGGACACCAAGCCACTATCTAAGTGGTATAAGTCCACAATCAGTGATTCTAGGTTGGAAGGGATTCTAGAAAGAGACTTCAGATGAAGCAAACCACCAGAGAGACTTGGGTACATGACATTGATTACACAACTCATTGATGTAGAGCCTTCCATTTATGAGTAGGTTGCACAACATGGAGTGTGGCATGAGCCCATGGTAGAGGAATATACCTCCATTATGAATAATGATGCATGGGAGGTGGTGCCTAGGCAAGAAGGAAAGAAGGTGGTTGGATCCAAGTGGATCTACAAGGTCAAGCATGCAACAGATGGAAGCGTGGAAAAATATAAAGCCCACTTCGTGGCCAAGGGGTTTTCACAGTGAGAGGGAGTTGACTATGAGGATAATTTCACCCCAGTGGATAGGTATTCGTCGATCCAAGTAGTCATATCGTTGGCAGCAAAGAAGGGCTGGTGCATTCACCAGATGGACATGAAGATCGCTTTCCTTAACAGAGTTTTCGAGGAAGAGATATATGTTGATCAGCTAGAGGGATTTGAGGTAGGTAGTAGAGAGACACATGTGTGTAGACTGAGGAGAGCCTTGTATGGGTTCAATCAGACAACTCAGGCATGATACTCGAGGATAGACAACTAGTTGAGGGAGATGGGTTTCCAGCGGAGCAAGGTTGAACCGAACCTATATTTTATTGCAGGGGAGGTGTCTCTCATATTGGTGTTATATGTAGATGACCTATTTATAACATGGTATGAGCAGATGATAATAGATTGCAAGGCCAACCTTGCAGTTGAGAGTGATATGAAATACCTTGGGTTGATGCATTACTTCCTCATTCTAGAGGTATGGCAGTATGATGGGTGCTTCTTCTTGGGACATGGGAAGTATACAATGGATATCTTGTGTAAGTTCAATATGACATATAGTAGGCCCATGTCCACACCTCTAGTCACGAACTAGAGGAATACTAATGCATTATATTCAAATACAACAGATCCCATTATCTATCGTTAGTTGATTCGATTACTCATGTATCTAGTCAATACTCGATTAGATATCATCTTTGCAGTAAACTCTTTGAGTCAGTTCATGGTGGACCCTCAGAGATTAAATTGGATAGTTGTGAAGCATGTGCTTCTCTAGCTTAGAGGTACAATGGAGTATGGGTCGTTATATGAGCGTAGTGGTGGAGTGATATTGGTAGGCTTTATAGATGTTGATTGGGAAGGATGTGCAAAGGACATAAAGAGTACTTCAGGTTGTTGTTTCAGCATTGGATCAGACATCATTTATTGGTTTAGAAGGAAGTTGAAAGCATTGGCATTAAACTATTCTAAGGCAGAGTGCATGGTTGCTAGCTTGAAATCATGTGAGGCACTATGGATTAGGAAGCTACTCTTGGGATTGTTCACACAGAAGCTAGAATCTACTGTGATTCACTGTGACTATCAAAGTTGCATCAAGCTCTCTAAGAATCCGGTGTTTCATGATCGTAGCAAGAACATTGACATAAGGTATCACTTCATCTGATATTATGTATAGAGGAGGAGCTGTGAGTCTTGACTACATACAGACTGATGAACATATTGCAGATATTTTTACCAAGGTGTTGAGCAGACAAAAGTTTATGAAGTTTACATATTAGATGGGGTTGAGGAAGAATCCCTTCCTTTCTAAGAGGGAGTGTTGAGATTGAATAGAAAGGAAGGTCTTCACCATGCATGGCATCCTATCATGGAGGAGGACAACAAAACGTATCCAAATTGATGGGTTAATCTTTTTCCTAAAGTTGTGCTTAGGAAAAAGTACATTAAATGGGTTATATTTTAATGTTGACTTATTGAACACTTTTTATAAAGTTAAAGTGAAATCATTTAAGTTGTGGTATCTTAATCTTGACCATTGATCTCATAAGGTGTGTGAGAATCAATCTTGGCCCTCCATCCTTTTGTAGATAGGGTTTCTCACTTGCTCATCGAGTAAAAGGGAGATCGACTTGGAAAGGGGAGCATTATGCACAAGAGAGGGGTGATTTTCTGAAGAGAGAAAGAGGAGAATTGCTTGAGGGTTTGGAGAGAGAGCTTGAAGGGAGACATAGGAGGAATCTTCACTGAGATTGGCACACATATTTAAAATTACAGAGGTCATTTCCTACAGATCTTAGAGCTGTCATACTAGGTGATTCAGTACCCACACATGAATTCGCACAATTACGTAGAGTCTCACGTAGGGGTGTCTTTTGGCATGATTTGGTTCAGGAGGATTTGTAGAAGAGGTCGTACATTTGTTGAGGAGGTTTTTCTTGGTATTTTGGATAGGCCAATTTATTGTAAGAGATCTCTATATTTTCCTGCTCAATAATAATAAAATCCAAATATGTTTCACTGGTTTTCCCTCTGGGGTTTTTCCATGGACAAATTGTCGAAAATTACTTATGTACATGTGATGTGATTGTTGTTTTCTTTTACTGTTAAGTTCCTAGTTATTATTTTGTGCTATGTATTATTTATTTGTGGAAGAAAACCTGGTATAATCAGTTAAAAAAAAATTAATTGGTTTAGTGAACTGGGTTTGAAGAAATTTCACACCATAACTCCTTGCCATTGGTATGCTGACCAATTAATGGTTCTAAATTTGAAGGCAACATTACTTCGGGTGACATTGAAGAGTGGAGAGATGGATTACACTTTCTACATTTGTGATTAAATATTTTCTGGTACGTTTTCCCGCCATGTAACAATAATGTTATATGATATATATTGAATACTCCCTTGTTATTGGTTAACTCCTTGTCTAGGCAGGCAGTTTGAGTGATTATGTAGGGATGATGAACCTATCCTACTCTCCTACTTAGTGTTCTTGTATTAAAAAATCATATATGCCTTGTGTCATTCATTGCATCGGTTGTCAATTGAAAAAAGTATGAAACATAGTAGTTGAAATTATTATAGGTTGTTGCATGGGTTTTAATTGCAAAAATAAGTTATCATTATCTAAATAATCTTAAACACATGCAAGATAACAACATGGATAAACTAAATTTCATAGTAATCTACCTATGGCATTTCCATTTCCCCATTTTTATTATATATTTTGTTACTTATGCAGAACTTTCTTTATTGACAATAATCAGAGTAAATAACATTCCAAATACGAAACAAGTGTTGCATGGTAGCGTAGTCCCTGCCAAGAAGGTTACAAGGTAAATTGTGGAAAATGGGGTCGAATTGTAAATGACAGAAGTGTTTGGTGCAAAATGTATATCAAGGAAGTGTTGTGTGCAGCATGTATATCACGAAACATGGGCATAAAATTTCGTTAGCGCTAAGGCGCGACCCCACGGAGAGATAATTGGGTAAGTGTTGAGAGGAACTGCGATCAATCGAGCTCATGATGTGACGATATAGGACCAATTGACGAGTTCACAAAAAGTCAAGTTCAAGTTTAAGTATATTTATTTAAATTGTATTTATATTAATGTATCATAATACATAATTTGTGGTCCAAATGTAGACCATGTTCCAATATGTGGATGAATTGTCAACCACAGACATTTTTGGTGCAAGATGTATACAACAGAATTGTAGATGACGCAAGTTTTGGGTGCAAGATCTATAATAGCACCAACCCGGGGGTCGGTCGGGCTCCCATAAATCGTTGTTGAATATGTTTTTTTGGTTGTTAATAGCGAGAACCTGTGCACTGAGTTGTCACGAGTAGAAGCGGAATATATATACAATTTGACAGGTGGGGCCTTAGATCTCCTCGGGAGCCCTTGTCACCCTATTTTTAAGCCTGTCCGGTCATTTTTCCCCACTACTCTCTCTTTCTTGTTACTTAGTCATTTTTTTCCGAAAATGTCCCAATGCGCATGTTGGCGGACATACCGATTCACATTTGCGCTCATGCTTTTATATCATGACTCCAACTGACCACCAACCATTTGATGCCTAGCCACTTTCCAGATCGTGGATTCCCGGATAGGCGGGATCTACAACCGCGGTTGAATTGTATATGACGCAAGTGTTTGGTGCAAAATGTATATCATGGAAGTGTGGTGTGAAACATGTATATCACGGAATAGGGGGCATAAGAAATCAATAGCATGAAGCCATGATGAATTGTAGAGTACGGAAGTTTTGGGTGCAAAATGTATATCGCGCACTTGTAGATGACGTAATTTTTGGGTGCAAGATTTATAATAGCACCAACCCAGGGGTTGGTCATAGATTTTTTCTGGGCGAGATGCAAACCCTGTTCCAATATGTGGACGAATTGTAGACCAGGGAAGTTTTGGGTGCAAGATCTATATGGAGAAACTGTAGATGGCACAAGTTTTGGGTGCAAGATCTATAATAGCGCCAACTTGAGGATAAGATGGTGTGGATACCCTCTTTGTGTTACACATTTTGCACTGAAATGGGGTCGAATTGTAAATGACAAAAGTGTTTGGTGAAAAATGTATGTCACGGAAGTGTTGTGTGAAAAACGTATATCACGGAACAGGGGGGCATAAAAATTCGATAGCGCTAAGTCGTGACCCCACGGAGAGATAATTGGATAAGTGTTGAAATGAACTGCGGTCGGTGGGGCTCATGATGTGACGATATAGGAACATGGGGTATAAAAATTCGATAGCGCTAAGTCACGACCCCGTGGAGAGATAATTGGCTAAGTGTTGAAAGGAACTACGGTCGGTGGGGCTCATGATGTGACAATATAGGACCAATCAACGAGTTCGAAAAAATTCAGGTTCAAGTTTAAATATATTTATTTAAATTGTATTTATATAAATGTATCTTAATAGATTATTTGTGGGCGAAATGCAAATTGTGTTCCAATATGTGGACGAATTGTAGACCACGAAAGTTTTGGGTGCAAAATGTATACGGCAGAACTGTAGATGATGCAAGTTTTGGGTGCAAGATCTATAATAGCGCTAACTCGGGGGTCGATCGTGCTCCTATAAATCGATGTCGAATACATTTTTTGGTTGTTAATGCCAATAAGAGAACCTGTGCACTGAGTTTTCACGAGTAGTAGAAGAATATATATACAATTTGAAAGGCGGGGCCTTACGTCTTCTCGGGAACCCTTGTCACTGTATTTTGAAGCCCGTCCTATCGTTTTTCCGCTCTACTCTCTCTTTATCATTACTTAGTCTCTTTTCTGAAAATGTCCCAATGCGCACATTGGCAGACGCACCGGTTCACATTTGCGCTCGCTCTTTTATATCGTGACTCCAACCGACCGCTAACCATTCGATGCCTGGCCGCTTTTCAAATCGTGGATGCCTAGATAGGCGAGCTCTATAACCAGGGTCAGATTGTATATGACGCAAATGTTTGGTGCAAAATGTATATCACGAAAGTGTGGTGTGAAATATGTATATCACAGCTGACAGGCGGGGCCTTACGTCTTCTCGGGAACCCTTGTCACCCTATTTTAAAGCCCGTCCGAACGTTTTTCCGAAAATGTCTCATTGCACGTGTTGGCAGATGCACTGGTTCACATTTGTGCTCGTGCTTTTATATCGTAACTCCGACCAACCATTAACCATTCAATGCCTAGCCACTTTTCAGATCGTGGATGCCTGGATAGGCAGGCTCTATAAGAAGGGTCAAATTGTATATGACGCAAGTGTTTGGTGAAAAATGTATATCACAGAAGTGTGGTGTGCAACATGTATATCACATAACAGGAGGCATAAGAAATCGATAGGGTGAATTCACGACGAATTGTAGAGTACGGAAGTTCTGGGTGCAAGATGTATATTGTGCACCTGTAGATGATGGAAGTTTTGGGTGCAAGATTTATAATAGCGCCAACCCGAGGGTCGGTCGGACTCCCGTAAATTGTTGTTGAATACGTATATCACGGAACAGGGGGGCATAAAAATTCGATAGCGCTAAGTCACAACCCCGCAGAGAGATAATTCACTAAGTGTTGAAAGGAACTGCGGTCGGTCAGGCTCATGATGTGACGATATAGGACCAATCAATGAGCTTGAAAAAAGTGAGGTTCAAGTTTAAATATATTTATTTAAATTGTATTTATATTAATGTATCTTAATAGATTATTTGTGGTCGAAATGAAAACTATGTTTCAATATGTGGACAAATTGTAGACCATGAAAGTTTTGGGTGCAATATGTATAGGGCGGAACTGTGGATGACGCAAGTTTTGGGTGCAAGATCTATAATAGCGTCAACCCATGGGTCAATTGGGCTCCCGTAAATCGCTATTGAATAGGTTTTTTGGTTGTTACTGACAATAAGTGAACCTGTGCACTGAGTTGTCACCAGTAAAATCAATATGAATTTGAATTGAAGATGGCATGAATACCCTCTTCGTTTTACACAATTTTCATTGAAATGTTCTGATATATACAATTTGATAGGCGGGGCCTTACGTCTCCTCAGGAACCCTTGTCACCCTATTTTGAAGCCCGTCCGACCTCTTTTCGCAGTTGAAACATACGAAAAAGATCTTTCTAGGAAATGGTTTATCAATTGCAGATTTGAATTTATCAGACCTTCTTCTCCCTCTTCTATACTCAACGAAATTCCCATTTGTTTTTCCACTCTACTCTCTCTTTCTCGTTACTTAGCCGTTTTTTCGAAAACGTCCCAATGCGCGTTGGTAGACACACCCGTTCACATTTTCTCTTGTGCTTTTATACCATGAATCCGACTGACCGCTAGCCATTCGATGCCTAGCCACTTTTCATATTGCGGATTCCCAGGTAGGCGGGTTCTATAACCGGGGTCAAATTTCAAATGACGCAAAATTTATATAACGGAAGTGTTTTCTGCAACATGTATATCATGAAATAGGGGGGGCACAAGAAGTCAATAGTGTTAAGTCGTGCAAAGTTGTGCATTGAGTTTTCACTAGTGAACGCAAAATGAATTTGAATTGAGGATGGTAGGAACACCCTCTTCGTGTTACACATTTTGCACTGAAATGTTCCAATATATACAATTTGACAGTCGGGGCCTTATGTGTCCTCGGGAACCCTTTTCACCCTATTTTGAATCCCATCTGATAGATTTCCTCGGGTATTTATGTTCCTGCCACCTTCGCACTTCTTTCCAAGTATATGCAATAAGTATACAACTTCTCCATAAACATGCAGAAAAGATCTTGCAAGCAAATGGGATATCTATCACATATGTGAATATATTATTTTATCTTTTTTGAAAGGGATGGTCATCGGTCAGGTTCTTGATGTGAAGATATAGATGAAAATGAGGATTTGACAGTCCGCTAACCGATCAGCCCGCAGACAATCCAGGAGAATGAGAAAGTCAGGTTCAAGTTTAAAGGGATTTTTTTTATGTTTATTTAAAATGTATCCATATTAATGTATCTTACTAGATTATAAATACGTTATTTGCTTGTTAATGTGAATAAGCAAAGTTGTGCACTGAATTGTCACTAGTGAAAGAAGAAGGAATTTGAATTGACGATGGCAAGAACACCTTCTTCGTGTTATACATTTTTCATTGAAATGTTCCAATATATACAATTTGATAGTCGGGGCCTTACATCTCGTCAGGAATTCTCACCACCCTATTTTGATGCCTGTCCAACCCCTTTCCATGGGTATTTCTGTGCATGTCACCTTCGCACTCCTTTCCAAGTATATGAAATAAGTATTTAACTTCTCTATAAACATGCATAAAAGATATTGCAAGCAAATGGGATATCTATCACATATGTCAATAAATTAACGCTTCTTTTTCGTCTTCTATACTTATCTTTTATCACAGAATTGTTGGGTGAAAAATGTGTATGATGGAAGTGTTGGGTGCAAGATGTATATAACAGAACATGTGGGATAAGAATGCGATAGCGCTAAGTTGGGATGTCGCGGTGAGATATTTGGCCAAGTGTTGAAAGGGATGATCGTCGATCGAGTTCCTGATGTGAAGATATAGATTGAAATGAGGATTTGACACTCCGCTAACCGATCAGCCTGCGAACAATCCAGGAGTCCGAGAAATCCAGGTTCGAGTTTAAAGGGATTTTTTTATGTTTATTTAAAATGTATCCATATTAATGTATCTTACTAGATTATTTGTGGTCCAAATGCAAACCATGTTCGAATTTGAATGGTGTTTTGGGCTCGAATTTGTTTGCTCAAACCTACAAGGAACAAAGAAAAAATACATGACTTTACATTTTGTATATCAAAGAATATATAACTTCTCCAAAAAAATGTAGAAAAGATCTTACGAGCAAATGGGATATCTATCACAGATGTCAATATATTAACCCTTCGTTTTCGTCTTCTATACTTATCTTTTATCACGGAATTTTTGGGTGAAAAATGTATATGACATAAGTGTTGGGTGCAAGATGTATATAACGGAACACGTGGGATAAGAATGTGATAACGCTAAGTTGGGATGCCGCAGTGAGATATTTGGCCAAGTGTTGAAAGGGACAGTCGTCGGTCGGGTTCCTGATGTGAAGATATAGATGGGAATGAGGGTTTGATAGTCCGCTAACCAATCAACCCGCGGACAATCCAGGAGCCCGAGAAAGTCAGGTTTAAGTTTAAAGGGATTTTGTTTATGTTTATTTAAAATGTATCCATATTAATGTATCTTACTAGATTATTTGTGGTCCAAATGTAAACCATGTTCAAATTTTAATGGTGTTTTGGGCTCGAATTGTTTTTTCTCAAACCTACAAGGAACAAAGAAAAAAATACATGACTTTACATTTTGTATATCGAAGAATATTCTGAAATATAGGAAGCTGCAATACGTGCACAATATAGAACAAGAACATGTACAACGAAATGAGTTAATTTTACGAAGAAATATAAATTCCAAATAACAACATCAAGAATTGAATATTAGCATAGAACAAACCCAAATATTTATATTTAGATAAACTGGGTCACAAAATACATTTGAGAATATTTCCCCAAAAAAAGTTGTCTTCTAATTTGCAAAAAAAACTATAGTTCAGTACATATTTTGTGAAATAGAAATGTGTTTGCCAGAATGAATCCGATTGGGATTGACGTAGACGACGAAGCAAAGATGTACAAGAATGAAGTTTGTAGAAAGAAGAAAGTTGACGATGGAAAACAACAAAACCTAGCAAGAAGAAAGAGAAAATTGTCAGATCTGGATTAAAGCTTTGTTAGAATAAGTGGATGAAGACAGAAGAATGTAATCAATATCAACTTACTATGATGGTGTGCCATGCCTTGTCATTTCTTCGCTGATGTCCTTTTATGGCTTTCCTCATCTTTGACCTTCATTGGTAATTTGGTCAACAATGTTTTCCAACCATTCTTCGATGTAGCTCCTCATGGGCGTCAAGTTCATTTCATGTCGGATTTTTATATTGAAGATTTCACTTTCCAAGTCCCTTAGATCAATAGACAAGTTGTGAAATGCTTCTTGAATATTTTTGTTTCTAATTGCATAACCGACTAGCCAAGTTTTAACGTCATCTTCACCATATTCAAGAATTCCATAGAAATTTCCAAATGACAATCTTTTATATATATGAACTTGATCATCAAATGCTTGCTTGGTTAAAACCAATGAGTTTAATATCAATTTTGGGTCCTAGATTTCATTGGTGCTTCCAGCTAGATCTATCTCAGTTAGCTTCTTGAATAGTTTTTCTCTTTTAGATATGGTCTAACTACATTCTTGAACAATAACAATCAAGTTCTTTACCTTTTCTTTCCAGCATGCGTTTAGATGATCTATTCAATCTAGGGAAGGGAGATCCTCTTGTCTTGTTCTGGATTCCGTCATACCGGTAACTTCAACAACAAATGGTAAAACTGCATCAAGATAAAACCTTGCTCATTCTTGAGATCTTCTTGCAAATACTCATGAAAAGCATGCACTCTTGTGTTAGAAAAACAGGACCGCAGAGCAATAAAATAAAACAAATGCGGAAACAAAACACAGAAGATACACAATACAAGAGAGACACAGATTTACGTGGTTCACCCAGTGTGGGCTATGCCCACTAGAGAAATTTCCAAGTCCTTCCTTTATTATTATCCAGCAAATGAAGAGATACAACCTACAACAAAACTCGTTGTAACTTCCTCTTCTTTCTCTCACAGTCTCCTCTCTCAGAATACAATACTCGCCATAATGCATAGCCGCAATACATTTCCCTCATAACAGAGGGTTGCCTTCTAGGGGAAAAAACCCTAACATAATTTCTACTGTTAGATCTGCGACCTTATAATGAACGGTCCAGATTTACAATGAAATTACAATATACATTTACAAGGCAATTTTTCCTTCGGGGGCTTCACCCCCAAACCCCCATTTGGGGATGATACCCCTGAACCCCCGTTGGGGGCTTGCTTTCTCTCAAACCCCCTAGCTGGGGGGATAGCCCCCCCAAACCCCACAGAGGTACCTCCCTTCTGCACTCCCCCACATGGAAGAGTGTACATACTTCTGGGATGTAAAGTCTTCATGGGGTATAAACACGACTAAAAGAAAAGACCTCTGAATCAAGAACATAATCAGGCTCCACAACCAATAATCTCCCACTTGGAGACTGATATCAACAACTCCACCGCTGGTGTATATGCTAGACTCTGCACCTTCTTGGACCTAGAAAATTTCTCATCTTCATATTCATTCTTGAAGAACAATTGAAACTGAGCAAGAACTCAGTTTCTCTCTGGTTACTCCCTTTGTTAACATGTCTGCGGGATTCTGGCTAGTGTGTATCTTTTCCAACTTCAAATTTCCATCTTCTAAGGTAGATCGTATGAAGTGGTACCTCAACTATATATGCTTAGTCTTTGAATGGAAGGCTGAGTTCTTTGCAAGATGAATTGTACTCTCACTGTCACAATACAACCTGCTATTCTCATGCTTCTTTCCCAATTCCGCCATAAACCTTTGTAACCAAATCATCTCTTTACTAGCCTCTGTAGCAGAAACATACTCTGCCTCTGTTGTTGAAAGTGCAAAAACCTTTTGCAGTTTTGAAATCCAACTAACTTTTGTTCCACCTATAGTAAAAACATACCCTGTGGTGCTCCTCCTACTGTCTTTATCACCTGCCATATCTGAATCAACATATCCCTGTAGAAAAGTGTTTGAACCTCCAAAACATAATGCATGAGTAGCAGTACCTCTCAAATACCTGAGAATCCACTTTACTGCCTCCCAGTGTTCTTTACCTAGATTGTTCATACACCTGCTCACAACTCCCACTGCTTGTGCAATATCTGGTCTTGTGCAAACCATTGCATACATCAAGCTGCCAACTGCTGATGAATAAGGGACCCTGGACATGTATTATATCTCCTCCTATGTCTTGGGACACATTTCCT
>JZKD02S1674449.1:425346-454365 GCA_000966675.3 Picea glauca
GAGAGTCGTTGTACTAGGTGATGCAATACCCATGCATGCATTCGTATAGTTACGTAGAGGCTCACGCAAGGGTGTCTTCTAGCACTAATTGGTTCAAGAGGATTTGCAGAAGAGGTCGTACATTTGTTGAAAAAAAATTTCTTGGTATTTTGGATGGGCCGATTTTACTGTAAGAGATCTCTATATTTTCCTACTCAATAATAATAAAATCCAAATTTGCTTCACTAGTTTTCCTTTCGGGGTTTTTCCAGGGATGAATTGTCCAAAATTACTTGTGTACATGTGATGTGATTGTTGTTATATTTTACTATTAAGTTCCTAGTTATTATTTTCTATTGTGTATTATTTATTTGTGGAAGAAAACATGGTATAATCAGTTAAAAGAAAAAATAATTGGTTTAGTGAACGGTGTTTAAAGAAATTTCGCATGGTATTAGAGAAGGATTGTTGAAGAAGCAATATCACAGGTAGATCGTGAGGATCTAAGAAAATATAAAAGCAATCATACAAATTTTGCAGCACTAGGGTTTCTGCAACGTAAGGTTTTTTGGGTAAAGGAGAGGTAGTGTAACGGTTTAGACCATGAGGTTTTAAACAACAACATTTTCATAGGTGACCATGAGTATGAGGGTTGAGTATAGGCTTCAGGGGGTTTAAAATTACCCCACTTACAAAGAGAGGATGAATATGGTGTTGGAGGTCAATGAAGTCCTTGACCATACACTAAAGACTGCAACTACTCCCACAAATGCAACTTAACTAGCCATCTAGAAGAAGGGTGAGGCAAAAACAAAGAGATTGATTCTTGATGGGATAAAGAATCATGTGGTCCTGCATCTTTCAGGAAAGACTACTGCAAAAGACATGTGGAAGGTCTTGAGTGACTTATACCAAAACAAAAATGAAAACAAGGTGATGGCTCTATGCACGTAGTTCCGTGGGACCAATATGGCCAAAGGTGAGGGTGTAATACCTTATCTTACAAGGATAACTCAGATAAGGGATGAGATTGCAGAAGTTGGTGCAAAAGTATATGAATATAAGCTGGTGTGTATTACAGTGGATGGCTTTATGAAGTCATGGGACGTCTTTGTCCGTGGAGTAGTTGTTCGGGAGAAACTCCCTTATTGGTAGCGACTATGGGATGATTTTGTGTAGGAAGAGATCAGACTTGGTCAGTCAGGATCTTTATCTTCACCACATATTGTGGATGAAGAAGGCTTGTCTCTTATGAGCAAAGGAAAGACAAAGAAGAAGAAAGGTGGAAAGAAGAAGAACATTTACTTTCTAAAGTCAAATGCTTTCAGTGTTAGAAGATGGGACACTTTGCCTCACATTGCCATAGAACAAGAAGAAGAACCAACTGCAGTTGGCAACTTCTGCAGTAGTGAATGAGTTTACCAAAATATTCGAGGAGAATTTTTTCTTCATAACATGTATGTCTAGCACAACAGTCTGAGACACGTGGTTTGTTGACAACGGAGCATATTTTCATATGACAGGGAACATGGATTTTTTCACTAGGGTACAGGAGGGAGGTGTTAATTTGGTCATAGAGCTTGGAGATAATAGGTACTACAAGGCGCAAGGGGTTGGAATAGTCACGTTTCATAGGTAGTCATGTAAACAACTCTAGTTTTTTTATGTACTATATGTTCTAGGGTTGACAAAGAACCTCATCTCAGTCTCTACTCTAGAGGATAAAAGGTATGCGGTCACATTTCGTAAGGGAAGGGTGTTCATCAAACCAGCAGGTTCAAGCGAGAATATGGATAGGATGATTGGGGTTCAAGAAAAGAAGGTGTACAAGATATAGTTTCATCCAGGGAGAGCATTGGTTAGTACAACCACAAACATGGGTGATTTGTGGCATAGGAGGATGATGCACTTACACTTTGGTGCATTGGGGAACTTGAGACACGTAGTCAATGGATTGCCTAAGTTCATAACATAGAGACATGACTCTTGCAAGGGTTGTGAAATGGGAAAGTATGCCTGAAGACCATTTCCACTTAGTGAGAACAGGTGCAAGGGAGTATTGGATTTGATTCATTCAGATGTATGTGGTCCGATGAATGTGGAGTCAGTGAGTGGATTCAAATACTTTGTTCTATTCATTGATGGATACTCCAGGAAGACCTGGATATAATTCCTGAAGGCTATGGATGAATTCTTCGATAGACTTAAGGAGATCAAAGCTCTGGTTTAGAACTAGACTAGAAGGAATATTCGAGTCTTGAGATCTAAAAACGAGGGTGAGAACACCTCTGAGGATTTTGTGGATTATTGCGCAACAACAGGGATCAAGAAGGAACTCATCATTCCTTACAATCATCAAAAGAATGGAGTGTCCGAGAGAGAGAGATTGGGACCATAGTTGGAGCAACACGAGAGATGATACAAGATCAGGGTTTGCCACTTTTTTTGTGGGAAGAGGCTAGTCACACGACTGTTTATATTCAGAACAGGAGTCCCCACACAATTTTTGGGAAGTTAACACATGAGGAGGTATTTATAGGTACCAGATCGGATGCGAGTCATTTTTCGCATCGGGGGAAGTGTATGTTACTATCATGTCCCTTTGGAGAATAGGATGAAGATGGACCCCACAACAAACAAGGGGATTTTGGTTGGTTATAGCGAGGCTTCCAAGGCCTACATAATATTTGTGCCGGCATGTAGAAAAATCATTGTGTGTAGGGATGTACAATTCGAGGAGGATCATGAATTGAGGAGGTTGAGATATTTGCCAACACGTTTAGAGGACCAATAGGGACAGGAATTAGGTGTCAAGATAGAGGAGGCATGGGGTTAGAACAAAGGATCACAACAATAGAAACATGGTACAGGATTAGGTACAGGTGTTCAGAGAGAGACTGTTGGACATGATCATCACGAGCTAGATGATGAGGAATAGGAGCATCGTGATCCAGTTCCATAGGAGCAGGACACCAGGCCACTACCTAAGTGGTATAAGTCCACAATAAGTGATTCTAGGTTGGAAGGGATTCCAGAAAGAGACTTCAGATGAAGCAAACCGCCAGAGAGACTTGGGTACATGGCATTGATTACACAACCCATTCATGCAGAGCCTTCCACTTATGAGTAGGTTGCACAACATGGAGTGTGACATGAGGCCATGATAGAGGAATATACCTCCATTATGAAGAATGATGCATGGGAGGTGGTGCCTAGGCAAGAAGGAAAGAAGGTGGTTGGATCCAAGTGGATCTACAAGGTCAAGCATGCAACAGATGGAAGCGTGGAAAAATATAAAGCCCACTTCGTGGCCAAGGGGTTTTCACAGTGAGAGGGAGTTGAATATGAGGATACTTTCACCCCAGTGGATAGGTATTCATCGATCCAAGTAGTCATATCATTGGCATCAAAGAAGGGTTGGTGCATTCACTAGATGGACATGAAGACCGCTTTCCTTAACAGAGTTTTCAAGGAAGAGGTATATGTTGATCAGCTAGAGGGATTTGAGGTAGGTAGTAGAGAGACACGTCTATGTAGACTGAGGAGATCCTTGTATGGGCTCAATTAGGCACCTCATGCATGATACTCAAGGATAGACAACTACTTGAGGGAGATGGGTTTCCAGTGGAGCAAGGTTGAACCGAACCTGTATTTTATTGCAGGGGAGGTGTCTCTCATATTGGTGTTATATGTAGATGACCTATTTATAACAGGGTATGAGCAGATGATAACAGATTGCAAGGCCAACCTGGAAGCTTAGAGTGATATGAAATACCTTGGGTCGATGCATTACTTCCTCATTCGAGAGGTATGGCAGTATGATGGGTGCTTCTTCTTGGGACATGGGAAGTATACAATGGAGATCTTGTGTAGGTTCAAGATGATAGATAGTAGGCCCATGTCCACGTCTCTAGTCATGAACTAGAGGAATATTAATGAATTATATTCAAATACAGTAGATCCCATTATCTATCCTTAGTTGATTCGATTTCTCATGTATCTGGTCAATACTCGATCAGATATCATCTTTGCAGTAAACTCTTTGAGTCAGTTCATGGTGGACCCTCAGAGATTAAATTGGATAGTTGTGAAGCATGTGCTTCTCTAGCTCAGAGGTACAATGGAGTATGGGTCGTTATATGAGCGTAGTGGTGGAGTGATATTGGTAGTCTTTATAGATGTTGATTGGGAAGGATGTGCAAAGGACATAAAGAGCACTTCAGGTTGTTGTTTTAGCATTGCATCAAACATCATTTCTTGGTTTAGCAGGAAGTTGAAATCATTGGCATTAAGCTATTCTAAGGAAGAGTGCATGGTTGCTAGCTTGAAATCATGCGAGGCACTATGAATTAGGAAGCTACTCTTGGGATTGTTCACACAGAAGCTAGAATATACTGTGATTCACTGTGACTATCAAAGTTGCATCAAGCTCTCTAAGAATCCGGTGTTTCATGATCATAGCAAGAACATTGACATAAGGTATCACTTCATCCGATATTGCGTATAGAGAGGATACATGAGTCTTGAATACATACAAACTGAAGAACATATTGTAGATATTTTTACCAAGGTGTTGAGAAGACAAAAGTTTATGAAGTTTACATATTAGATGGGGTTGAGGAAGAATCCCTTCCTTGCTAAGAGGGAGTGTTGAGATTGAATAGAAAGGAAGGTCTTCACCATGCATGGAATCCTAGCATGGAGGAGGACAACAAAATATATCCAAATCGATGGGTTAATCTTTTTCCTAAAGTTGTGCTTAGGAAAAATTACATTCAATGGGTTATATTTTAATGTTGACTTATTGAACACTTTTTATAAAGTTAAAGTGAGAAATAATTTAAGTTGTGGTATCTTAATCTTGACCATTGATCTCATAAGGTGTGTGAGAATCAATCTTAGCCCTCCATCCTTTTGTAGATAGGGTTTTTCACTTGCTCGTCGACTAAAAGGGAGATCGACTTGGAGAGGGGAGCATTATGCACAAGAGAGGGGTGACTTTCTGAAGAGAGAAAGAGGATAATTGCTTGAGGGTTTGGAGAGAGAGCTTGAAGGGATACATAGGAGGACTCTTCACTGAGATTGGCACACATATTTAAAATTACAGAGGTCATTTCCTATAGATCTGAGAGCTGTCATACTAGGTGATTCAATACCCACACGGGAATTCACATAGTTACGTAGAGTCTCATGCAGGGGTGTCTTCTTGCACGATTTGGTTCAGGGGGATTTGTAAAGAGGTCGTACATTTGTTGAGGAGGTTTTTCTTGGTATTTTGGATAGGCCAATTTATTGTAAGAGATCTCTATATTTTCCTGCTCAATAATAATAAAATCCAAATCTGTTGCACTGGTTTTCCCTCTGGGGTTTTTCCAGGCACAAATTGTCCAAATTTACTTGTGTACATGTGATGTGATTGTTGTTTTCTTTTACTGTTAAGTTCTTAGTTATTATTTTGTGCTATGTATTATTTATTTGTGGAAGAAAAACAGGTATAATCAGTTAAAAGAAAAATTAATTGGTTTAGTGAACTGGGTTTGAAGAAATTTCACACCATAACTCCTTGCCATTGGTATGCTGACCAATTAATGGTTCTAAATTTGAAGGCAACATTACTTCGGGTGACATTGAAGAGTGAAGAGATGGATTACACTTTCTACAGTTGTGGTTAAATATTTTCTGGTACGTTTTCCTTCCATGCAACAATAATGTTATATGATATATCTTGAATACTATATACCAATGTTTCTACCATGTAAGAAACTAAACTCATCTTGTTCATCGTCTTTTCATTGGTTGTTTTGTAAAATATTGTTTATTTTTCTTATCAAGAGAGATCTATCAAATTAAACACTCCCTTGTTATTAGTTAACTCCTTGTCTAGGTACGTAGTTTGAGTGATTATGTAAGGATGATGAACCTATCCTACTCTCCTACTTAGTGTTCTTGTATTAAAAAATCATAGATGCCCTGTGTCATTCATTGCATCGGTTGTCAATTGAAAAAAGTATGAAACATAGTAGTTGAAATTATTATAGGTTGTTGCATGGGTGTTAATTGCAAAAATAAGTTATCATTATCTAAATAATCTTAAATACATGCAAGATAACAACATGGATAAACTAAATTGCATAGGAATCTACCTATGGCATTTCCATTTTCCCATTTTTATTATATATTTCGTTGCTCATGCATAAATTTCTTTATTGACAATAATCAGAGTAAATAACATTCCAAATACAAAACAAGTGTTGCGTGGCAGCGTAGTCCCTGCCAAGCAGGTTACAAGGTAAATTGTGGAAAATGGGGTCGAACTGTAAATGATAGAAGTGTTTGGTGCAAAATGTATATCATGGAAGTGTTTTGTCCAACATGTATATCATGAAACATGGGGCATAAAATTTCGTTAGTGCTAAGGCACGACCCCGCAGAGAGATAATTGGGTAAGTGTTGAGAGGAACTATGGTTGATCGAGCTCATGATGTGACGATATAGGACCAATCGACGGGTTCACAAAAAATCAAGTTCAAGTTTAAGTATATTTATTTAAATTGTATTTATATTAATGTATCGTAATAGATCATTTGTGGTCCAAATGTAGACCATGTTTCAATATGTGGACGAATTGTAGACCACAGACGTTTTTGGTGCAAGATGTATACAGCGGAACTGTAGATGATGCAAGTTTTGGGTGCAAGATCTATAATAGTGCCAACCCGGGGGTCGGTCGGGCTCCTGTAAATCTTTGTTGAATATGTTTTTTTGGTTGTTAATAGCAGGAACCTGTGCACTAAGTTGTCACGAGAAGAAGCAGAATATATATATATACAATTTGACAGGCGGGGCCTTACATATCCTCGGGAGCCCTTGTCACCCTATTTTTAAGCCTGTCCAACAGTTTTTCCCCACTACTCTCTCTTTCTTGTTACTTAGTCATTTTTTCCAAAAATGTCCCAATGCGCATGTTAGCGAACGGACAGGTTCACATTTTCACTCGTTCTTTTATATCGTGACTCCGACCGACCGCTAACCATTTGATGCCTAGCCACTTTCCAGATCGTGGATTCCCGAATAGGTGGGCTCTATAACCATGGTCGAATTGTATATGACGCAAGTGCTTGGTGAAAAATGTATATCACGGAAGTGTGGTGTGAAACATATATATCACGGAACAGGGGGCATAATAAATCAATAGCATGAAACCATGACGAATTGTAGAGTACAGAAGTTCAGGGTGCAATGTGTATATTGCGCACTTGTAGATGACGGAATTTTTGGGTGCAAGATTTATAATAGCGCCAACTCGGGAGTGGGTCATATATTTTTTCTGGGTGAGATGCAAACCATGTACCAATATGTGGACGAATTGTAGACCAGGGAAGTTCTGGGTAGAAGATGTATATGGAGGAATTGTAGATGGCGCAAGTTTTGGGTGCAAGATCTATAATAGCGCCAACCCGAGGATAAGAGGGCATGTATACCCTCTTTGTGTTACACATTTTGCACTGAAATGGGGTCGAATTGTAAATGACGAAAGTGTTTGGTGCAAAATGTATATCACAGAAGTGTTGTGTGCAAAACATATATCACAGAACAGGGGGCATAAAAATTCGATAGCGCTAAGTCGCGAACCCGCGGAGAGATAATCGGCTAAGTGTTGAAAGGAACTACGGTCGGTGGGGCTCATTATGTGACGATATAGGAACATGGGGCATAAAAATTCGATAGCGCTAAGTCACGACCCCGCGGAGAGATAATTGGCTAAGTGTTGAAAGGAACTACGGTCAGTGGGGATCATGATGTGATGATATAGGACCAATCAACGAGTTCGAAAAAAGTCACGTTCAAGTTTAAATATATTTATTTAAATTGTATTTATATTAATGTATCTTAATAGATTATTTGTGGGTGAAATGCAAACCGTGTTCCAATATGTGGACGAATTGTAGACCACGGAAGTTTTTGGTGCAAAATGTATACGGCGAAACTGTAGATGATGCAAGTTTTGGGTGCAATATCTATAATAGCGCCAACCCGGGGGTCGATCGTGCTCCCGTAAATCGTTGTCGAATACGTTTTCTGGTTGTTAATGCCAATAAGCGAACTTGTGCACTGCATTTTCACGAGTAGTAGAAGAATATATATACAATTTGAGAGGTGGGGCCTTACGTCTTCTCAGGAACCCTTGTCACCCTACTTTGAAGCTAGTCCGATCATTTTTCCGCTCTACTCTCTGTTTCTCGTTACTTATTCGCTTTTCGGAAAATGTCCCAATGCACACATTGGAAGATGCATTGGTTCACATTTGCGCTCGCTCTTTTATATCGTGACTCCGACTGACCACTAACCATTCGATGCCTGGTTGCTTTTCAGATTGCGGATGCCTGGATATGCAAGCTCTATAACCTGGGTCGGATTGTATATGACGCAAGTGTTTGGTGCAAAATTTATATCACAGCTGACAGGCGGGGCCTTACGTCTTCTCGGGAACCCTTGTCACCCTATTTTGAAGCTCGTCCGACCGTTTTTCCGCTCTACTCTCTCTTTTTTGTTACTTAGCCATTTTCCCAAAAATGTCTCAATCCGTGCATTGGCAGACGCACTGGTTCATATTTTTGCTCATGCTTTTATATCGTGACTTCGACTGACTGCTAACCATTCGATGCCTAGCCTCTTTTCAGATCGTGGATGCCTGGATAGGCAGGCTCTATAAGTGGGTTCAAATTGTATGTGACGCAAGTGTTTGGTGCAAAATGTATATCACAAAAGTGTGGTGTGTGACATGTATATCATGGAACAGGGGGCATAAGAAATCGATAGGGTGAATTCATGACGAATTGTAGAGTACAGAAGTTCTGGGTGCAAGATGTATATCGTGCACTTGTAGATGATGGAAGTTTTGGGTGTAAGATTTATAATAGCGCCAACCCGGGGGTCGGTCAGACTCCCGTAAATTGTTTTTGAATACGTATATCACATAATAGGGGGGCATAAAAATTCAATAGCGCTAAGTCACGGCCCTGCAAAGAGATAATTGGCTAAGTGTTGAAAGGAACTGCGGTCGTTCGGGCTCATGATGTGACAATATAGGACCAATCAACGAGTTCGAAAAAAGTGAGGTTCAAGTTTAAATATATTTATTTAAATTGTATTTATATTAATGTATCTTAATAGATTATTTGTGGTCGAAATGAAAACTATGTTTCAATATGTGGACAAATTGTAGACCACGAAAGTTTTGGGTGCAATATGTATAGGGAGAAACTGTGGATGGCGCAAGTTTTGGGTGCAAGATCTATAATAGCGCCAACCCAGGGGTCAGTTGGGCTCCCGTAAATCGCTGTTGAATAGGTTTTTTGGTTGTTACTGCCAATAAGTGAACCTGTGCATTGAGTTGTCACCAGTAAAAGTAGTATGAATTTGAATTGAATATGGCATGAATACCCTCTTCGTTTTACACATTTTTCACTGAAATGTTCCAATATATACAATTTGACAGGTGGGACCTTACGTCTCCTCGGGAACCCTTGTCACCCTATTTTGAAGCCCATCCAACCGCTTTTTGCAGTTGAAACATACAGAAAAGATCTTGCTAGGAAATGGTTTATCAATTGCAGATTTGAATATATCAAACCTTCTTCTCCCTCTTCTGTACTCAACGAAATTCCCGTTTGTTTTTCCACTCTACTCTCTCTTCCTCATTACTTAGCCGTTTTTCCGAAAATGTCCCAATGCGCGTTGGCGGACACATTCGTTCACATTTTCGATCGTTCTTTTATACCTTGAATCTGATCGAACGCTAGCCATTTGATGCCTAGCCACTTTTCAGATTGCGGATTCCCGGGTAGGCGGGTTCTATAACTGGGGTCGAATTGAAAATGATGCAAAATTTATATAACGGAAGTGTTGTGTGCAACATGTATATCACGAAACAGGGGGGACATAAGAAATCGATAACGCTAATTCGTGCAAAGTTGTGCACTGAGTTGTCACTAGTGAACGCAGAATGAATTTGAATTGAGGATGGCAGGAACACCCTCTTCGTGTTACACATTTTGCACTGAAATGTTTCAATGTATACAATTTGATAGTTGGGGCCTTACGTGTCCTTGGGAATCCTTGTCACCTTATTTTGAAGCCCATTCGATGACTTTCCTCGGGTATTTCTATTCCTTCCACCTTCACACTTCTTTCCAAGTATATGCAATAAGTATACAACTTCTCCATAAACATGCAAAAAAGATCTTGTGAGCAAATGGGATATCTATCACATATGTGAATATATTAGTTTTATCTTTTGTCACAGAATTGTTGGGTGCAAAATGTATATGATGAAAGTGTTGGGTGCAAGATGTATATAATGGAACGGGTAGGATAAGAATGCAATAACGCTAAGTTGGGACGTCGCGGTGAGATATTTGGCCAAGTGTTGAAAGGGACAGTCATCGGTCGGGTTCTTGATGTGAAGGTATAGATGCAAATGAGGATTTGACAGTCCGCTAACCGATCAGCCCACACACAATCCAGGAGCACGAGAAATTCAGTTTCAAGTTTAAATGGATTTTGTTTATGTTTATTTAAAATGTATCCATATTAATGTATCTTTCTATATTATAAATACGTTATTTGCTTGTTAATGAGAATAAGAAAAGTTGTGCATTGAGTTGTCACTAGTGAAAGAAGAATGAATTTGAATTGACGATGGAAGGAACACCTTCTTCGTGTTACACATTTTTCATTGAAATGTTTCGATATATACAATTTGACAGTGGGGGCCTTACGTCTCGTTGGGAATTCTTGCCACCATATTTCGATGCCCGTCCAACCGCTTTCCATGGGTATTTCTATGCATGCCACCTTCGCACTCCTTTCCAAGTATATGCAATAAGTATTTAACTTCTCTAGAAACATGCAGAAAAGATATTGCGAGAAAATGGGATATCTATCACATATGTCAATAAATTAATGCTTCTTTTTCGTCTTCTATACTTATCTTTTGTCACAGAATTGTTGGGTGCAAAATGTATATGATAGAAGTGTTGGGTGCAAGATGTATATAACGGAACATGCGGGATAAGAATGCAATAGTGCTAAGTTGGGACGTCACGGTGAGATATTTGGCCAATTGTTGAAAGGGATGATCATCGGTTGGGTTCCTGATGTGAAGAGATAGATGGAAATGAGGATTTGACAGTCCGCTAACCGATCAACCCGCTGACAATCCAGGAGCCCGAGAAATCCAGGTTAAAGTTTAAAGGGATTTTTTTTATGTTTATTTAAAATGTATCCATATTAATGTATCTTACTAGATTATTTGTGGTCCAAATGTAAACCATGTTCGAATTTGAATGGTGTTTTGGGCTCAAATTTGTTTGCTCAAACCTACAAGGAACAAAGAAAAAATACATGACTTTACATTTTGTATATCAAAGAATATATAACTTCTCCAGAAAAATGCAGAAAAGATCTTGCGAGCAAATGGGATATCTATCACAGATGTCAATATATTAACCCTTCATTTCCGTCTTCTATACTTATCTTTTATCACGGAATTGTTGGGTGCAAAATGTATATGAAAAAAGTGTTGGGTGCAAGATGTATATAACGGAACACGTGGGATAAGAATGCGATAACGCTAAGTTGGGACATCACGGTGAGATATTTGGCCAAGTGTTGAAAGGGACAGTCGGCGGTCGGGGTCCTGATGTGAAGATATAGATGGGAATGAGGGTTTGACAGTCCACTAACCGATCAACCCACGGACAATCCAGGAGCCCCAAAAAGTCAGGTTAAAGTTTAAAGGGATTTTGTTTATGTTTATTTAAAATGTATCCATATTAATGTATCTTACTAGATTATTTGTGGTCCAAATGTAAACCATGTTCGAATTTGAATGGTGTTTTGGGCTCGAATTGTTTTTTCTCAAACCTACAAGGAACAAAGAAAAAAATACATGAATTTACATTTTGTATATCGAAGAATATTCTGAAATATAGGAAGTTGCAATACATGCACAATATAGAACAAGAAAATGTACAACGAAATGAGTTAATTTTACGAAGAAATATAAATTCAAAATAACAACACCAAGCACTGAATATTAGCATAGAACAAACCCAAATATTTATATTTAGATAAACTGGGTCACAAAATACATTTGAGAATATTTCCACAAAAAAAGTTGTCTTCAAATTTGCAAAAAAAACTATAGTTCAGTACATATTTTGTGAAATAGAGATGTGTTTTCCAGAATGAATCCGATTGGGATTGTCGCACACTACGAAGAAAAGATATACAAGAATGAATTTTGTAGAAAGAAGAAAGTCGACGATGGAAAACAACAAAACCTAACAAGAAGAAAGAGAAAATTGTCATATCTGGATTAAAGATTTGTTAGAATAAGTGGATGAAGACAGAAGAATGTAATCAGTATCAACTTACTATGATGGTGTGCCATGCCTTGTTATTTCTTCACTGATGTCCTTTTATGGATTTCCTCAGCTTTGACCTTCATTGGTAATCTAGTCGACATTGTTTTTCAACCATTCTTCGATGTAGCTCCTCATGGGCGTCACGTTCATTTCATGCCAGATTTTTATATTGAAGATTTCACTTTCCAAGTCCCTTAGATCAATAGACAAGTTGTGAAATGCTTCTTGAATAATTTTTTTCTAATTGCATAACCGACTAGCCAAGTTTTCACGTCATCTTCACCATATTCAAGGATGTCATAGAAATTTCCAAATGACAGTCTTTTATATATATGAACTTGATCATCAAATGCTTGCTTGGTTAAAACCAACAAGTTTAATATCAATTTTGGGTTCTGGATTTCATTGGTGTTGCCAGCTAGATCTATCTTAGTTAGCTTCTTGAATAGTTTTTCTCTTTTAGATATGGTCTGACTACATTCTTGAACAATACCAATCAGGTTCTTTACCTTTTCTTTCCAGCATGCATTTAGATGGTCTATTCAATCTAGGGAAGGGAGATCCTCTTGTATTCTTCTAGATTCCGTTATACCGGTAACTTCAACAACAAATGGTAAAACTACATCAAGATAAAACCTTGCTCGTTCTTGAGATCTTCTTGCAAATACTCATGAAAAGCATGCACTCTTGTTCCAAAAGAGACCATATTCTTTGACATCTCCCAAGATTCTGTTATTAATTTCATTCTTTTGTTGATATTATTTTTCACATAGTCTCGGTCCGATGTAAGAAGGCTTGTTGATCCTTTTAAATTTGGCGCAAGTGCGGTGGACCAGAACATTGCCAAAGGAGTAGCAAACAGTGGAAGAGGCATTAGAGTTGCCTCTAATTCTTTGATTCGCGTCTTTAACATGAGGTTCTTCGTTTCAAGGCCACTAATAGATTTTTCTAGAGCATCTGCAGTTGCTCAGTGCATCTTGGATATCTGGGAAGGGCACATGTTATGTAGGTTGAACTCTGAACGAGATGTTCCTTTCTTATTCTTTACATCTTTGTTTTCAATAATCAATTTTTTTGATTCGTTGTCAAAAAAAACACTCTGAAATGCAAAAGATTCTTCTTCGTCCAATGTATCTATGCCAAGTATTTTCATCCCATGATTGTGAGGAGCAGTGTTGTCTAGGAGAGTGTCATCAGGGAACAATTTTTCAATGTCAATTTCTAGTTCCATACCTTCGAGGGAGAGATCATAGATATCAATTTCTCCCCTCAGTCCCTCCTGTTCTTGGACTATTGTTTTCTGGTTTTTTCCCACAGGAATCTTGTGACAAATTTCAATTTTTCAGATTGAGGATTCTTATCTCCTTCTCTTCTTGATTAATTGTGCAT
This sequence comes from Picea glauca, assembly GCA_000966675.3. NCBI lineage: Eukaryota > Viridiplantae > Streptophyta > Pinopsida > Pinales > Pinaceae > Picea > Picea glauca. The sequence continues at coordinate 439,146 of JZKD02S1674449.1, forward strand.
GACTTTGTTACTTGGGTAAGTCGTTGGAGTACTGCCATGAGATGTTGTGGTATTGGTTGTGGCAGTCGGGGATTGGGAACTTTTTTCACCCAAGTATTTTCGGTTCTTCTTGTGTGAACCATTGATATTGGTTCAGAGTCCATTCATAATAGTGTAAGTGAAAGAACAGTCAAAGTCATTCCTGACCATGAAATCCTAGACTTTCCAAGGCATAGAAATGAATTGTCCTTTCCTTTTTTCATGGAAAAAATGCAACCAGTAGATTTACTCCCTTGTTATTCCAGCAAAAAACATTGTACCAAACATGTGACATGGAAGGAAGCAAGCATTTTGTTTAGACCCAAAAATCCTTATAACATTATAGTTCTCCATTTTGTCTACTGTGCCCTTCCTATCCGGGAAGATTGTCGGTTGGCCAGAAAACTAGGGGAAATACCTTCCAAATATCAATGCTTTAAAAAATGAAACAAAATAATCGAAGACCTTATAAGATTGTTGGCAAGCGTCATGTCTCCATAATTTCTGGCATGAGAATGTTAATGGGTCAAATTCAGAGTTCAACCTCCTACACATAGATAGTCCAGGAAATGGATACCAATTCGGCACGACAAAAATTAAATAAGATGGCATAAAGAATTTATTTTGCCTCATGTATTGCAATAACTGGGAAGAGTTTTGAATGGAAATCAGCTTGCGGCAATGAAATATGGTTTGTTGCTTGACCGTAAAATATAAAATATATAGAATCATCTGAGAGATGCGAATTTCACTTGCTTGTCTTGTTGTCCTCGTGAAAAGCAATGCAATTTGCCAAAAAAGGTTTTTACATGCACTAACCTGTAATATAGCCATGTCTCGGGGAGTGGGCTCTGGGTCCTCTAATAACTTCGGCAAGAGGTGTAATTCATTTCCATTCTTCTATAAGAACCGCTTGCAATTCTCGCCCTTGAAAGTAGGCATTGTGTCAGGAAGTGTTAACATCTTTCGAAATACCTTAGGCGATAGGGATATTTGGAAATGGTCGCCCATCTGGACAATCCACTGGTTCGGAATATAGTTCTCGGCACAACACGTGACCAAGTCCTTAAAGTAAAAAAAAAAATGGGGATGGAATGTGTCATTGCAATTTCAGATGTCGAGATAAATTTCATCTAGACAGAAGTGGACGAGTAGTAGTCATAATCTATGGATCACTGAAAACGTTGGTCCTCTTTCCCAAAAATATTCAGGGTATCTCCACAGACATGTTGTCAAGCTGCAGCCATAAGGTGATGAAAAACTTCCTTTTCTCCTCATTGTATTTAAAATGGACTCTGCAACATCATAATACAATCTCTAGTAAATCTTGGTTCAATGTGGTTTAATGGCATATGTCCTCGACCTTTTCGCCTTTTAATGCCAATCTTTTCAAAGCTAATAAAAACGTCATCAATTTTCATTGGGAAAGCATGTGAAGATGGCAGGGAAATCAAGAAACTATTGAAAAGCAGGGAAAACATTGACAACTATGTAATATACCTAGATTTTGACAAAAGCAGATTCAAGTTAGAAAATAATTTGTTAATATTTACTTAAAAAAATTTCATATTATTTTATTTTATTATTGTTCTTTGTGGCCCAAATGAAAACTATGTTCAAATTGGAATGGTGGAGCAACATTTTCATATGTAGGCAGAGCCTCAGATATGCAAACCTGTAAGGTTAAAAAATTATGTGCACAATACTAAAGAGCGGCATCTTCTGAACACCTTTGTAGATGACATCGGGCCAACACAATATTGAATTCTTGCTACAATGACGTCTTAAAAAAACCAAAACAACTATCATTTTTTTGCGAATTAAAGATTGACAGGGGAAACTAATCAGATTCCATAATATTCTCCCATAAATTCATTTTAATGGGAGATTACCTCGAGATTTCCGCTTATTAATGCCAATATTTTCGAACATCTGTGAAATGTCACCAGTAAAATCATAATAAATGTCTATTGGGAAGGGGCCAACATGGCGGACATGGAGGAGAATTAAAGATTCTTTGGTACTTATTTGAACCGGGGAGTCTGTACTAGAACTGTAGATCACCCGAGTTTTGGATAGAAGATGTGTACTCGGAACACAGGGAATGAGAGTTCGATAATGCGTACCCAGGAACCCGTGGCCATAAAATTGGATAAGGAAACGAAAGCACTCAGTCAGACTCGTGATGTCAAGATATAGATGGATATACAATTTGTGAGTTCGATAAAGAGTGAGGCTTGCGAGTTGGAGGAGCTTGGGGTCGAATTGTAGATAATTGAAGTTTTGGATGCAAGATTTTATCTAAAAAGGGGGCATGGGAGTTCGATAATGCATTGGGGGGGGAACCCACGATCATAAAATTGGCTAACTGTTGAGACGAGTGCCTGGAGTTCCGCAATATACAATTTGTCTGCTGGAATGTATAAACACTCTTATTTTTTCCTCTTTTCTCCCCCGCTATTATCCCTTTGTGGTTCTATATTTAGTCGCATCTATATGATCATGGACTCATGGATTCACAAATTGGAAACTCTTTATCTATATCTTCACACCATGAGCCCGACCGAACGCGGTCCCTTTCAATACTTAGCCAATTATCTAATCATTGAGTCGTGGGTTTGCGGTATCCAACACTTATGTCCCCCGTTCCATGTCAGCGTGTTTACAAGCAGAGTGTGCTTGTCATTGATGGCAAGAATAGCAGTGAACCAAACATTGAGAGAGCAGAAGATGAGAAAGCTCAAAAGAGATAGGGGTTTCCAGAAGTGCAGACGAGGTCCAAGAGACAGACTCGCAGGAGGAGCAAAGGTCGAGATCCTTGCACACTTACAAAACCTTCTAAGTCAAAGAGATCAAAAAATCAGAAGGAAGAGCGACAATTATTGAGAATTCGATCATCCAAATTTCCACTAGCCGTCAAATTGATTTAAGTGGAAGGACAAGATAAGCAAAGATGGAGAGCCATTGGATTTAATCCAAGGAAAAGCTACATCGCAGATAGATCGAGTTGTTGATCTAAGATCTTGATCAACGAACAACATTCAGTTATGGTCTAAAGTTATGAGGAGTTTATGCTTCGGAAAAATCTCACTTTAAGAATTTCAAGTTTAGAACTGAAATACTAGAAGCCCGGAGAGCCAAAGAGCCGGAGTGAATCTTAACTATAAGATCCAAAGGGATACGTGGCGACGGATTGTGAGCTTCGAAGAACTTCCTTCAAGAATTTTAAGTTAGAGATTTGAAATCCCCGAAGCTCTGAGAGCCAGAGAGATCAATTAAATCTCAATCGTCCGATCATCTAAAATAGATCTCAGTTGTCAGATCATCCGGAGTAAATATCAAGCAAAAAATCGTCTGAAGTGGATCTGGGTCGTCTGACCCAAAAGAGATGTGGCGTAAATCTGTGGACTCCGGGTAAAGACCTGAAGTAATCCTCAACCATCTGATTCAAGGACATGTGGTAGACCACGTCAGAAAGGACATGTGGCAGACCACGTCAGCAAGGACATGTGGCAGGAATCAGTGAACTCCAGGTAAAAGCGTTCCGGGAAAACACGAAGGAGAAAGTTTTGAAATCGTCGAAGCCCGAACAACCAAATCACCTGGGAACCGTTGATCTATGAGAGGTTATGTATCACTAGATCACAAGCTCCGGGTAAAACGCTCGAAGGGAAGCTGAGCAAGGAGAAACTGAAATCTGAGAATGCCGAAGGGCGAAATCCTGGAGTGGAGGATAGTCATTGAATTAAAGAGGACAAATGTTAGCAAATCTTCCATTTCGGAAGATATCCAGTTAGAAGGAACGAGAATTTGATATTTGAAATCTCTGGATTCCGGACACCCGAAGGAGATCTTGACCGTTAATCCAAGAGGGACATGTGTTAGTGGATTGTCAACTCCGGAATATTGACGTACAGAGGAAATCGGGGGTTGAGAGTTGAAACTGCCGAAGCCTGTATCAAGAAATAAATTGTAGTCGTTGATTTGGAAGGAAGCTACATGTCGACGAATCGTGGAGATCTGGGATCGTGCATGGAAGGAGGAAAGGAAGGCAGATAGCAGTCGTTGATCGAGTGGCATCACCAAGGGATTGGATATCAACGGTCCTGCTCAATTGTAGGGCCAGAACATGCTCGGGTCTTAATTTTTCTTGATTGGACTGCAATCAAAACCACGGTATCACCAAAGGCATATGTGGAGCTCTGTAGTGAATTGCGGGGAGAAAAGTGGGTTTCCCTCAAACCACCTTTGGATGCACCCGCAATCGCGTGGTCACATGAGATCATCGCCCAAGATCATATAATAAGAAGGAGCTAGCACTCGCTAGACCAAGATCGTGAAGCGCTCGAAAGTTAGGGTTGTCGTCACAACCATGGTCACAACAACGAAGGTTAAGGGAGGAGCTAGCACATCGTTAGGCTCCACTTCGGATATCGGGAGTTGGGAGAATCGAGATGTCTCATACCAAGATTCCTGAAGTCATGAGTCACGAAGCGCCTGTTGGTTAGGCATATGGTCACCGCCGATGGTCACGTGAAGGAAGGGGCTTATAAGCCAAAGAAGCCAAAATAACTGGTTGTAACTGACAGAGAAGGCGAAGAGTTGCGACTGCCAGAGAAGCCAAGGAATCTTTGGATAATGGCCACTGATGATGAACAGATTTAGAATAACCACCGGAGAAGACGAAGAGTTGTGATGATGATCTGGCAGAGAACTTGGCGTGAGAAAGACATGCATAACAGATAAGAGAGTGTGTTTTTTCGATGGTGATGCATGTGGGTAGGGAGAGACACAGTGCATAATTTGAAGGGGATATCTGTGGCACAGTGAAGAGCATGCAGAGGCAGCACAGAGCATAAAAGGCTGAAGAGAAGATGAAAAATAAGAAGTGTTGAGCGTAGGAGGAAAAAGAGAAGAGCATAGAAGTTGAATGATGCAAAAGAAGAACATAGTATAGAATCCGAAGAAGGAAGAGGAGACATGGAGTTGTAACAGACCATATCAGAGACAGAGCAAGTAAGTAAAGTTTTGTAAGATTCAATCAGGGTGGTAGGGTGGTGCTAGGGAGGATTGCAGTCCTCTAAATTCTAGTTGGTGCTAGAAGATATTTTGGGAGTTGGTGCTTCCATCTAGTGGGTGCTAGAGAATCTTGGGAGTTGGTGCTTCCATATATTTGGTGCTCTCTGCAAGTTGTAGCTTTCTATCAAAGGTTGTAGCCCCATATTTGAGTTGGAGCTTAAAGACTCTGATGTACATGAAGGTTGGATCGTGATTGACATCCTAAGAAGAAGAGGTTTTCACCCTTTATGGGTTTCCTCAGGAAAATCAGTGTCTCTGTGTATTCTGTGTGATTTATCATTGTATATATATGCATGTTAAGTTATCAACAACACTTTAAATAATAATCTAGAAAGAATCAGAAAATAACAGGAAAAGTTTCAATCTTATATACATAACTGATTCACCTCCCCCCCCCCTCTCAGTTATATTTCCAACAATTGGTATCAGAGTTGGTGCCTTTGATCAAAGGTAGATCCTTAAGCTTGAACATGACTAGTCATTATGGAAGTTCAACTAATAAACCCCCTCTGTTTGATGGAACAAACTTTTCCTTCTGGAAAATAAGGATGAGAACACATTTAATGTCTTTGGGTGTTGATGTTTGGGATGTCGTTGAAACGGGATATGTGAAGGTTGTAGTCTTGGCCTCAAAATATGATAAGCTGGAGTTTATCTTTAATGAAAAAGCAATGAATGCCATTCTCAATGGACTTGATGAAGTCGATTTTTTCAAAGTCATGCATTGTGATTCAAAAAAATTTATGTGGGACAAGCTGATAAGTAATTATGAAGGTAATGAAAAGGTGAAAGACGCAAAAATTCAGACTCACAGACTGAAATTTGAGCAGCTAAATATGGATGAAGATGAAACTATCAGTAAGTAATTCTTATGTATAGAAGAACTTGTCAACACTATGAAAGGCCTAGGTGAAACTATAGCTGAATCTTTTCTAGTCCAGAAAATATTAAGATCTCTTCCTGATAGATTTAACCCAAAGGTCTCTGCTATAGAGGAAATAGTTGATCTCAAAACGTTAACACTAGATCAACTTCTTGGAACCCTGACTACATATGAAATGACAATTGCCAAAGTTAAATCCACTACAAGAGAGGCATCTTTTAAAGTAGATAAAAACACAGACTCCAATATAGATGAGATTGAAGAAAATTTTGTGAGAAGACTGAAGAAAGGATCAAGCAAATACAAAGGTAAACTTCCCTTCAAATGTTTCAATTGTGGTAATATAGGTCATTTTGAATCTAAGTGTCCTCACAAAAGAAAGGATCAGAAATGTGACGATGAAGAGAAGCACAAACACAAGAAGGTATATAAAGAGAATATTTTTAAGAAGAAAATCCTTTGTGTAAACAATGGTGATGATCCCTCAAACGATGAAAGCAGTGACTCTTCTATTGAAGATAAACTAAATGATATCATGCCAATAGATTTAGAAGATATAAACATTGAATATACAGGAAGTGAGTTCGTTGATTGTGAAGCAGTAGTAGATCTTGAAGGAGAACTTGTCAGTTCCATGGAAGAGATTGATAGACTCGGAGAAAAGAAAAGAAAACAAAAACAATTACTGCTCAGGTATGAGAAAACATGCAAGGAACCATCTGAAGAAATTGATATGTTGAAGTTTAAGTTATAAGAAGCTAAGAAGATTGAAGACATCCTCAAACAACAATTGAAGGAAGCTGAAACAAAAGGTGAAAAATTGGAAGATGAAGTAGTAACTGTCAGAAAATATCTAGAGAAACTCTAGGCCTTATATCATCAGAATATGACAAGTATTAAAGCCTCAGAAGGATTAGCCTCCATTATGAATCAACAAAGGAATTCAAAGTTGAAAACTGGTTTGGTTTATGAAGAGGGATCAAGCAGTGGTCAGCCAAGCAACAAAGAATCCATCAAGTTTGTCAAATCTACAACCATTGACAACAACGAACCTGTGGAAACAAAGGAAGAGAACCAGTCGCCAAGGATGAGTGAAGGAAAATCTACCAGAACTTAATATGTAGAGCAAAGAAATAATACACCCTCTTCTCAAGGAAATCATCAGCATGGAAGAAATCGACCTGCTCAAAGAAGACAACCATTTTCCAGGTACAAATATTTTTTCTATGGATATTGCTTTTACTGCTCTAACTTTGGCCACAAAGTTGTAAATTGTTCTTTAAGATTTAGACATGAGAAATCAAGACAGGCAAGGAATAAATACATGCCACAACAAAGAATGAGACATCCAAGTAACAAACAACCACAGACTGCAAATCATGTGATGGCTGGGAAAAAGACGCAGATTAAGCATAACAATCGTTATGATCTTTTATTCAATGAACCAGAATGTTACATCTTCCATAATTATGGACATAAGTTGCAGACTGTCGCTTAAAGAACTATAAGCCAGATTTAAATCACAGAGCTGAAACATGCCAAGGTTTGGAAGAAGAATGAAGATAACAAGTGTGGATTAGTGTTTTCATCTCAAAGACAAAAAGACCCCTGGTATATTTACAACGGATGCTCCAGTCATATGACAGGTGACAAAAGTAAGTTCCTATCACTCAAAGAAAATAAATCAGGGAGTGTGACCTTTGGAAATGATGCTCCAAGAAAGATCAGAGGTAAAGGTCTAGTAAGCTTAAGTAATGGAAGAAGCAAAGCTCAAGATGTATTATTTGTTGGTGGTTTAAAGAATAATCTTCTTGGTGTCAGTCAGATATGTGACAGAGGATGTGAAGTCACTTTCACTACCAAGAATTGTAAAATAAAGACAGTAAACATAGGAGAGCTGATTGCAAAAGGGGTTAGAACCAAAAAAAATGTATATGTTATGAAGGAAGATAAGGAGAAATGTCATTTAAGAAAATTTGATGAAAGTTGGTTATGGCACAGAAGGCTTGGACACCTGAATTTTGATCATATTTTCAAACTGAATAATGAAGGTGTTGCGAAATACCTTCCAAGAATATCTAAGCCTAATAACTCTGTATGTGAATCCTGTCAAATGGGGAAGCTGACTCGTGCTCAATTCAAATCAAAGAGTTTCACATCTTCAGAGAAACCACTTCAAATTTTTCATATGGATCTGTGTGGACCATCGCGAAAGAAAGGTACTGGAGGAGAACGTTACTTTATGCTAGTCATTGATGACTTCTCCAGACTTACGTGGGTTGCCTTTCTGAGAGAAAAATCTAATGCGTTTGAGAAGTTCAAAAAGTTTAAGGTGTTAGCTAAGAATCATATAGGAAGGAAGTTAAAGGAAATTCACTCAGACGGGGAGGAGATTTTATGTCAGGAGACTTCAAAGAATTATGTGACAAACATGGAATTAAAAGAGAATATACTATTCTAGGTACTCCTCAACAAAATGGAGTTGTAGAATGAAAAAATAGATCAGTTCAGCAGATGTCAAGGGCTGTGATAAGTGAAAGGGACATTTCACAAAAATTCTGGGTGGAGGTTGTTCACACGACTGTTCATATTCTAAACAAAGCGAATCTAAGGCCGAACAGTGATAAAACTAAATATGAGTTGTGGTTCGGTCGACCTGCATCAATCAAGCATTTCAAAGTATTTGGAAGTAAATGCTACATCAAGAATAATGATGATCATCTGGGAAAATTTAATAGTAGAGATAATGAAGGTATCTTCTTAGGATATGCAACGAACAGTAAATGATACAGATACTTTAACAAAATAATGCATAAATTAGTAGACCGTATTGATATTCTAATTAATGAAGAAGCTCCTGTAAAAGATCAATAGAGAATAAGCACTAAGCTAGATGAAAAAGATGATGAGAATAATGAAAATAAAGAAAAAAAAAATCAGATTCATAAGAAGATGATGAATCAGGTGGAGAAGAGACACCCATACAAGAAGAGTTAGGACTACAATCATCATCAAACCTTCCTCCAAAATTACTCAAAAGAATCATCCTAAAAGTCTGATAATTGGTGAGAAAGACAAAGGTGTACAAACCAGAAGAAGGATAATCAAAGACAACGAGCAATCAAATATAGCCTTCATATCCATGGTGGAACCTAAGAAATTTAATGAAGCCAGTAAAGACGTAAATTGGTTAAAATCAATGAATGAGGAACTGGACCAGATTGAAAAGAATGACACTTGGGAACTCGTTCCTAGGACAACAAATAAAAATATAATAGGATCCAAATGGGTCTACAAAAATAAGATGAATGAGAAAGCAAATATTGTAAGAAATAAGGCTAGATTGATCTGCAAAGGATATGCTCAAATAGAAGGACTGGATTTTGATGAAACATTTGCGCTCGTAGCAAGATTAGAAGCTATTAGAATGTTTCTTGCCTATGCTTGTCATAATCAGTTTAAAGTCTATCAAATGGATGTCAAGTCATATTTTCTAAATGGAGATCTAAAAGAAGAAGTCTATATGGAACAAACATAGGGTTTCCAACTGTCAGATAACCCTGACTTTGGCTTCAAGATGAAGAAATCCTTATATGGGTTGAAACAAGCTCCTCATGCCTGGTATTACATATTGGATAAGTATCTTCAAGGAAAAGGGTTCAAGAGAGGAACAATTGATAGCAATCTATATATCAAAACATAGCGTAATGATTTGCTTATTGTGTTGGTCTATGTAGATGACCTCATCTTCGGAAGCAATAATGCTTCATTGGTACAATGGTTTTCTTCTGCCATGCAGTCTGAATTTGAAATGTCTATGATAGGGGAACTGCCATTTTTTCTTGGTCTACAAATTACTCAGAGGTATGAAGGAATATTTCTTTCTCAGGAGAAATATCTAAGAGAAATGTTGAAAAGGTTTCATATGGAATATTATACACCTATGAGCACACCTATGGTCACTGGATGCAAGTTAAGCAAGGATAATGACTCACCTAATGTTGATCATAGTTCATATAGGTCTATGATAGGTAGCCTATTGTACATCACAACATCCCGTCTAGTCATAATGCATGTTGTTGGAATGGTAGAAAGGTATCAGGCTGCACCTAAACATAGCCATTTGTTAGTTGTCAAAAGAACATTCAGATACTTGAAAGGAACAATGAGCTATGGCCTATGGTATCCCAGGAATCATAATTTTCAACTATCAGTCTATTCAGATGTTGATTGGGCTAACTGCGTGGATGAAAGGAAAAGCACGAGTGGAGGTGCATTCTTATTAGGAGATTCCCTTGTAGCATGGTTGAGAAAGAAGCAATGTTCCATTTACTTATCAACTATAGAAGCTAAATACATTGTAGCTGCCACTTGTTGTACCCAAGTATTGTGGATGATTTAGACACTTGCAGACTTGGAGGTAAAATATACTGCATCGATCCTAATTCATTGTGATAATACTAGTGCAATTAGTGTGTCAAAGAATCCTTTATTTCACTCCAAGACCAGGCATATACCCATCAAGTATCACTTCTTGAGGGAACATGTGACCAAAACTGTTGTTTCTTTGAATCATATTCCATCCAAAGATCAGATTGTTGATATCTTCACTAAACCGCTTGCAAAAGCTCAGTTTGAGTATTTATGCCAGAAGTTGGGCGTGACCTTGTTATCAAGTTAAAATAGTCTATCTAATCAGGGAGAGAGTGAACCTATTATATCTGATCAGGGGGAGCACAAAGTCACTATCTATTTTCTTTCACATTGATGTCAAAGGGGGAGAAAAAGGTGTTGTCTGTATGCTACAGTTGGAGGTCTAAGCAGAATAATGCATCCTTTCAGGGTTTCCATCAATGCCAAAGGGGGAGATTGTTGGCATGTTTATAGGAAGAGTGTGCTTGTCATTGATGGCAAGAACAACAACGAACCAAAACTTGAGAGAGAAGAAGACAAGAAAGCTCAGAAGATATAGTGGTTTCCAGAAGTGCAGAAGAGGTCTAAGAGACGGACTCGCCGGAAGAGAAAAGGTCGAGATCCTTGCACACTTAGAAAACCTTCTAAGTCAGAGAGATCAAAAACTTAGGAGGAAGAGCGACAACGATTGAGAATTCAATCATTCGAATTTTCGTCAGTCGTCGGATTGATTTAAGTGGAAGGACACGATAAGCAAAGATGGAGAGTCGTTGGATTTAATCCAAGGCAAAGTTGCATCGCAGATAGATTGAGTCCTTGATCTAAGATCTTGATCAATGAACAACATTCGGTTTGGGTCTAAAGTTATGAGGAGGTTATGCTTCAAAAAATATCATTTTAAGAATTTCAAGTTGAGAACTGAAATACCCGAAGCCCGGAGAGCTAGAGTGAATTTCAAGCGCCAGATCTAGAGGGATATGTGGCGATGGATCGTGAGCTCTGGAGAAATTCCTTCGAGAAGTTTAAGTTTGAGATTTGAAATCACTGAAGCCTAGAGATCGGGAGAGCCAAAGTAAATCTCGATCGTCCGATCATCCGAGATAGATCTCAGTCGTCAGATCGTCCAGATTAAATCTCAAGTGTCAGATCGTCTGAAGTGGATCTGGGTTGTTTGACCCAGAAGAGACGTTGCATAAATCTGTGGACTCCGGGTAAATACCCAAAGTAAGCCTTAACCATCTGATTCAAGGACATGTGGCAGACCACGTCAGCAAGGACACGTGGCAAGAATCTGTGGACTTTGGCTAAAATCATTCCAAGAAAACACGAAGGAGAAAGGTTTGAAATCGCTAAAGCCCGAACAGCCGAAGCAGCTGGGAGTCGTCGATCTATGAGAGGACATGTGTCACTAGATCACAAGCTACGGGTAAAACGCTCGGAGGGAAGTCGAGCAAGGAGAAATGAAATCTAAGAATTTCGAAGGGTGAAGTCCTGGAGCAGAGGATATCTGTTGGATTAAAGAGGACAGATGTCAACAGATCTTCCATTTCAGAAGATATCTAGTCAAAAGGATCGAGAAGTTGAGATTTGAAGTCTCCGAATTCTAGAGACCCGAAGGAGATCTTGACCGTTAATCCGAGAGGGACACGTGCCAATGGATTGTAAACTCCGGAAGATTGAGGTATGGAAGAAAGAAGGGTTTGAGAGTTGAAAATCCTGAAGCCCGGATCACAAAATAAACCATAGCCGTTGATTTGGAAGGAATCTACATGTTGACGGATCGTGGAGATCTGGGATCATGAGTGGAAGGAGAAAAGGAAGGCAGATAGCAGTCGTTGATAGAGTGGCATCACCAAGGGATTGGAGATCAACGGTCATGCTCAATTGCGGGGCTAGAACATGCTCGAGTCTTAATTTTTCTTGAGTGAGCCGCAATCAAAACCATGGTATCGCCAAAGGCATACATGGAGCTCTGTAGTGAATTGCAGGGTGAAAATAAGGTTTCCCTCAAACCACCTTTGGACGCGCCTACAATCATGTGGTCACATGAGATCATCGCCAAAGTTCATATAGAAATAAGGAGCTAGCACACACTAGACCGATATCGTGAAGCGCTCGGAAGCTAGGCTTGTTGTCACAACCATGGTCACATCAGTGAAGGTTAAGGGAGGAGATAGCACATTGCTAGGCTCCACTTTGGATATCGGGAGTTGGGAGAATCGAGATGTCTCATACCAAGATTCCCGAAGTCACGAGTCACGAAGTGCCTGTTAGTTAAGTGTATGGTCACCGCCGATGGTCATGTGAAGGAAGGGGCTTAGAAGCCAAAGAAGCCAAAATGACTGGTTGTAACTAATAGAGAAGACGAAGAGTTGCAACTACCAGAGAAGCCAAGGAATCTTTGGATAACGACCATTGATGATGAACAGATTTAGAATAACCACCAGAGAAGACGAAGAGTTGCGACTACCAGAGAAGCCAAGGAATATTTGGATAACGACCATTGATGATGAACAGATTTAGAATAACCACCAGAGAAGACGAAGAGTTGTGATGATGATCTGGTAGAGAACTTGGCGTGAGAAAGACATGCAGAACAAAAAAGAGAGTGTGTTTTTCCAATGGTGATGCATGTGGGTAGGGAGAGATGCAGTGCATAATATGAAGGGGATATTTGTGGCACAGTGAAGAGCATACAGAGTAAGCACAGAGAATAAAAGTCATAAGAGATGATGAAAAACAAGGAGTGTTGAGTGTAGGAGGAAAAAGAGTAGAGCATAGAAGTTGGACGATGCAGAAGCAGAACAGAGTATAGAAGCTGAAGAACGCAGAGGAGACATGGAGCTGTAACAAACCATATCATAGACAGAGCAAGTAAGTAAATTTTTGTAAGATTCAATCAGGGTGGTAGGGTGGTTCTAGGGAGGAATGCAGTCCTCTAAATTCTAGTTGGTGCTAGAAGATATTCTGGGAGTTGGTGCTTCCATCTAGTGGGTGCTAGAGAAATCTGGGAGTTGGTGCTTCCATCTAGTTGGTGCTAGAGAAATCTGAGAGTTGGTACTCTCTGAAGGTTGTAGCTTTCTATTAGAGGTTGTAGCCTCATATTTTAGTTGGAGCTCAAAGATTGTGATGTACATGAAAGTTGGAGCTTGATTGACATCCTAAGAAGAAGAGGTTTTCACCGTTTATGGGTTTCCTCAGGAAAATCCATGTCTCTGTGTATTCTGTGTGATTAATCATTGTATATATATGCATGTTAAGTTATCAACAACACATTAAATAATAATCTAGAAAGAATCATAAAATAACAGGAAAATTTTCAAGCTTATATACATAACTGATTCACCCCCCCCCCCTCTCAGTTATATTTCCAACATTTCGTCATATACATATTGCACCCAAAGAACTTCAGTGATCTGCAATTCATGCTTTTACTAGTGATAAATCACCAGGGGTTCGAAAGGATTGACATTAATAAACGAACAATAGATGTTTCTTATGGATTTCAACGAAATTTGCAAACCGAATAGAATCCTGCAGCGGCCATAAAATTTGTGAACTATGAAAACGAATTGCAGTCGGTCGGACTCGTGATGTAGAGATATAGATGGACATGAAATATGCCACTCCGTTGTCCTTGGAAACTGTAAGCATAGACATGGATCACCCAAGTTTTGGATGGAAGATGTATACTCGGAACACGGGGAATGAGAGTTTGATAACGCGTACTCGAGAACCCGCAGCCATAAAATTGGCTAAGAAAATGAAAGCACTCGGTCAGACTCATGATGTCAAGATATAGATGGATATACAAATTGTGAGTTCGATAAAGAGTGAGGCTTGTGAGTTTGAGGAGTTCGGGGTCGAATTGTAGATAACCAGAGTTTTGGATGCAAGATGTTATCCGAGCACAAGGCATGGGAGTTTGATAATGCATTGGGGGGGGAAACCGCGGCCATAAAATTGGCTAACTGTTGAGACAAACTGGGAAAAATATCAACATATGCTTTGAAATATCAACAGATGCTAGGAAAAATGAGTTGCAAGCTTCGAGTCCGGATCAAATTGTAGATCACCGAAGTTTCGAGCGCAAGATGTATACTGCGCACACGGGGCATGAGAGTTCGATGGCGCCTATACAGGAATCGACGGCCATAAAATCCGTGAACTATGAAAATGAACGGTGGTCGGTCGGACTCGTGATGTAGAGATATATATGGACATGAAATATGCCACTCCGACGTCCTAGGAACCCACGAGCATAGACATGGGACTAAGTATAGAATCAGAAATGGATAATAGAGGGGAAGAAAAAAAAGGGAGAACGACTAAGTATAGAAGATGAAAAAGAAAGGGAGGTAAGAACCAACATGAAAGCAAATTGTTACGTAGGAACACATGAAAAGAAAAGATGGAGTACAAATTTATTTATTTCAAGCTAGCAGCACAGAAAATATAATTGACATGAAGACAAGTCAATGTACAGGAAGATATGGAGTGTCCAAGGAGGAAAAAAAAAATAGAGCTACAAACCAGTTCAACAAATACAGACAGGGTAAACGAAAAAACTATTGGATATGGAGCATGGGTAGAAAAACAAACCTTTGCATGGATTCTTCTACATTCTTGGTTAGGAGTTCTTTGCAGTGTCTAGTTTTCCTGTTTGTTTCTATGAACAAAAGCACAAAACAAAATGGACATGAACATAAGTTGACATGTAAAGAAAAAAGCAAGTACTATGTACATAGACTAAATAAAATATAATAAGAGGAATAGAGTAACAGATAGTGTTAGAGGAATGTACCTCTTTTTTTTTTTTAAGGTCAT
>JZKD02S1674449.1:454497-470233 GCA_000966675.3 Picea glauca
AAGTTGGATATCTCGATTTTCTACAACAAGATAGACAGATATGGTTTGAATCATAGAAATATGATTTTGCAATATGCCTGATGTATATTGCATAATTCAAGTGCAACACCAACTGTGTGGTGACCAGACCAGCATGTGTACAAACCAGGGAAAACTAAGAAGCTGGATACTTTGTGTTTTTTTGCAACAAGCTATACAGATATGCTTTGAAAAATAGAAATGTGACTTTGCAATATGTTTGATGTATATCTCATAATTCAAGTGAAATACCAATTTTATCGTGATCGGACCAATATCTGTCTAAGATAAAGATTATGTATTGAGGAATGGGCACATTTAACCACACATGGTCAATAAGCGCGTTTTGCACATGCCTTGTGTTGTTCAAAAGAAAGCAGAGACTGTATTTGCACATGTAGTTTTCCAATTCTTTTGTTTTGGAATTATTTTGTAGCATGTCAATATTGAAGTCTCCTACAAACAGAATGGTTATGTTCAAATGCAAATGGCCTAATGCATTGGAAATAACATTTAGTATGTTGGAGAATGTTGCATGGGGAGCAACATACAAATTCAGTATTGCAATTTTTGTTCCATGGAAAAATATTTTTGCAAGCACCATCTCAACATTCTTTTCTTCAAAATGTATATGGTCCAAAATTGGTACATGTTTTTTCACCAATATCATCACCCCATGTGTAATGTAACTTGATATGCAATTGTGATTTGGAAATTGTTTGTTTTGCATGCATAATGCCATGGATGTTTCCTGCAAGAAAAAAATATCGGATTGCATTGTATCATAGTTATTGAGTATATCATCCATGTGTGCATGTAAGATGTGTGTGTTAAGCGAGAGAATTGATACAAATGACTTTGTTTGTAAGAATTGGTAATCATACTGCAGATGCCATTTTGCGGTAGTCCTGAGGTGTTCCATTTCAATATCAACTTTTTGTTTGACTTTGAAGTTATATTTTGTAAGAGGACTTAGTAAATACAAGGAGTCTATGCTTCTGAAACGGGACAGTGCAGTGTATACATGTCCATGTATTTGAATTCCAATAGGCTGAAATGCAACATTATCAAGTGTTAGTCCTTGCGATATGTGGACTGTACGTGCACATGTAATTTTAATTGGAAACTGTTTTTGAATCTTCAGTCGACCTATCTTTGTTGATGTCTATACTAGCTTTGATATTCGTAAAATAGGTGTCCAAACGCTTGCAGTGTTTGAATTATATAGATAATACAACTCGCTTGCTTGTCGCTTGCCTATATGCAGTTCATGGAACTTAATCCAAAGGACATCAAGTTTTTCTATTTTGGTATAGCCTTTGAGTATTCCATCTGCACCATTGACCAAGCCATCCTGTGAATCATAGTTGCAGGCGTATATTTCAACTAGCATTTCTAATTTCAGGACAAGTTGCAAAGGTAAAGTGGTTGTATGTTCATGATGTGGCACATTTCCATGGTTGTCTTCTTCCAGGTCAATTGAATTGATGATGATATCATCGTCGGGCATGAGTGATAGCATGTACCTGTTATGCATTGCAACATCGTTATTTGTGTAGAACAGATAAGGGAACGTCGGGTCTATTGGTGCAGGTCTCAAGCACCTCGAATTCATATATGTTAAGTCATCATATGTTTGGTTGTTTGGTCGCATTCTATTCAGAATTGCAATAAATGTTTCATCTGTCTGGCGCATTGTAGTATGCAATTAAAAGAATTTAATATTGTCTATCTAGAATTCATGCGTCACTATTTTCATGTTAACCGTAGGTTGTTCAAATATCAAAGAATCTTGGATCGGCTATGCCTGGTAAAGATCCCCACAGAATATCATGTCAATGTTTCCAAAGTATTTCATGTGCACATGTTTTATGCTTCTTAGTCAGTTGTCAATGGAATACAAGAAGTGAATTCCAATCAAAGATGCCTCATCTATAAAGACAAGTTGGAGTTCTTCATAAATATTAGACAATGTATCTAACATTTCCTTGCTAAGTGGAAGAAACCGTGACTTGTTAAAAGGCATTAAAAATGCAGAGTGGATTGTTGTTCCACCTGCATCATATGCAGCTTTTCCTGTGTATGCAACTATTATGCCCTTTGGTTTCATAGGATCAAAGGAATTGTTTGAATCATAGATTCGTATAAGAATTTGGAATAGTGCTTTCGTTGTGAATGTCTTGCATGTTCCTGCTCCGCATGTAAGGAACAAGTGCACAGGAGTGTCCATGTTCAAGCGTTTTTTAAGTGCAATGTCCTTTAGAATTGTTTGTTGTTCTCGATTCAACAGACGTCTTATTCTGTGGTATTCATTATTTTCAATAAGGAAAGGATGTTTTGTGACTTGAAAACCAAGATTGATACATTTTTCAATGCCACCTACTCAAGGATGAGGCAAATCCACTAGCAAGTCATAGGACTCGTAGGGAGTTCTGGTTGTTTTTCGGTTTGTGAATGTCTCATCAACATTGTGAGGGTTTTCTAGCTCATTAAATGCAATTTCTAGATCACCCCATGTTGGATTAACATTGTAAGTAAATCTAGCTTCATTGATTTGCACTATAGTCTCAAAGGCAACATGCACAGCTTCCCATGTAGAGAAGTTATGTTTTAATGTCTCTTCGTTTTCATTGAATGGAACATATAACAACAAATTTTCTCTACAATAGTTTTCATAGTCAGAATGTTTATTGTATTTGACAAACCGTATCACATAGGGTTTTTTTCTTTTTGATATGGGCGCACCATTTTTTTTGTATTGCGATACGAATTCTGCTAAGCAGATATGCCTAATAGGAGATGGACGCTGGAGGTAATAATCAATAATAGAGCAACATAGCATATTTTCTGAATTGTCAGGCTCTTGTTCTAGCAAACACAGTGGTTTAAGCACAAATGTGTGTTTCTCAAGTGGAGATGTGTTTATGAAGACACATTTTCTTGAACTACAATTGAGGGGCAGGGAAAGTGCAATGTGGACTGCTTGTTGAGAAGTTATTTGTTGAAGATTAAGAAATGTATTTCCAAGCATATGTATCATTTGTATGGCATCAATATGACTTCTTTCATGTTCTTTGTGTATTCTTTTGAATGCACTTGTCATAGATTTGTCTACCTTTGTCATATATGAGGTGCAATATGATGTTGCAGCATATGTATTGAGGACGTACTGCGTATCTATATTTGCATTCCACATAACTGGCATGTCCTTGGAGAAACTGTTGTTCCAAATATGGGAAAGTTTTCATTTAACGAAAACGGTTGGTTGTTTAAGCGTACATTGTGTGGCTTGGATATATTCATCTTCTGATAGATTTAGCTCTGTCAAGAAGTCATTGAATCTCATCAACTCATCAAACTCTCCTTGTTCTAGAAATGCGAACAAGGATTTAGATTTCTCAACGACAACATTATCCTCTAAACTAAGTGGCTCTATGATTCTTGTTGCTCTCATTGGCGGCACAAGAAATTTGTATCTGCAATGCGAGTTTTTTCATTTTCTACAACTTCTTGTATGATAATGTCTATGAACTTTGGCAAGTTATGGATCCAAATGATCTGTGTTGCATGTTATGTATTTGTCCAAAAATTGCTCGATCTGTGAATTGTTGTCAGCTCCATAGACTGGTGCACCCTATATCCACAAGAGTGCGTGGTCATGTTCATTCCTCCTATTTTGGAATTCAGTCACAAAAAAGTACTCCGATATTTTTCCGAAAAATGTTTCATCATGGAATATCAATTGTCTCAAAGCATTTATTCTATGTCTATAGTAGCGAGTACATGTCACTGGGTCTTTTCTTATGAGGTAGTCAATGTCATTATTTTCTAGTGTATCAGTTTGTTTTTTATGTTCCTTCTTCCTATGAAAGTTGATATGATATCCACCAATGGATCCCAGCAATGCTCTTCATTTGTAAATGTGATGAAAAATGTTGGCGGGCCCAATTGCCGGATCATTGCAAAAATAGTTTTCTTGTTTTGTTGCAAATAGTCAGGAGAGATGCGAATGTTTTTGAAATCTATGTATCCAATATCAGATTTCAATATTTTTTCTAGATTTACTTTGTACTTGACATCCTTGGCCAACAACTTTCTTCCTTGTAACTAGCCTTTTATTATTCGGACCCACATGAAAGACAACACTTGCTCTATTATTATGCGCATTGTTTTGAAAAATAAATTTGTTATGTGACAGGAGAAGTCACTGCTTGAATGTAACATCTCCCATCGAACTATTTAATGATAACTGAATCATTCTGTAATGTCAGTGGTACGCGGATCTCCATAGAAGAGTGTTGGGAAGTTCATTTCCTTAGCGAATTTGTCCTTGAATATTCCAAGTGGACGTTTCCCCTCAACAGGTGCAATTTTGACAATCTTGACTTGCAAGTCATGAATGCATTGTGAATCAGTGAATTCATGCACCAATGTCTCAGCAGGTTTTTCATTCTCCGATTCATCACTTGTATCAAATTCACTAGCATTTTCAAGAGTCTCTACAGAGTTGTCATCCTCTTCTCCAAGAACATTGTTCCAGTTCTCATTTATACAAATGTCATGTGCTTTGTATAGGGCCCTTGAACATAATTCCTTTAATGCTTTCATAACAACATGCACACGTACTTTGCTTGTCTGATACACATTTTTGTATTGCAAGTGTCTTTTGAGAGCCACAACAATTGTCATTGTATCACTAATGAATTGTGGAAAGGCTTTTTGCACAACATCTAGTTGAACAGGCACATTAATAATTGATCCTGTTAAGCCCATCTTGGGTCGTTTATAGCCCCAGGGCTTGATTTGTGCAAATGAAATTCACAGAGACACAAGTCTCTCTTCATGTTTTGTAAGTACACTTACATCTGGCAATGGTGTATTACATCTTATTTGGTAAAGGGTTGCAAATTGTGGCAGTTTTCCATTTTCAAGTGACCGTTTGAATGGAAGACAAATTTTGCCACTGGAAAATGTTTTATCATGTGTTGTCAAGCGGAGGTATTATGCTTCCAAATCAAGCGTGAAAGACTTACTGTTTTTTGCGAAATTCAATTGATCACAAATTGCACATGCAATGGAAGGAGTGTCTTTGATTTGTTTCATGTAGTTCTGTCTTGCATCTTTCTTTCGCAGGGAAGTATGGGTAGAAAGTGTTTGTTGGTTTTCATTGGTAGTAGTGCACGATATTGCTTCTAGCTCACAAAATGTGATTTTTTCCTCTTGAAAAGTTGCATGACCATTGTGGGATATGCGACCGTACATGTTTTTGTTGTGTTGTGCACGAACAATTTTTTTTAGATTGTGATATGTCAATTTCTCTCTAAAAGGAAGCGTAGCAATGTATTTTTTCTCTCGTGCATGACCTTTTTCAAGTTGTGGTAACTTAGTCTACTTTTCTTGTTCAAGGGAAGGATGATCTGATGGCAGTTGGGATGAATTTCACTCTGATTAAATAGCATGCGATGCTTATGCACATTCGATGTGGTTTGGCTAGCATTGACACTGGACACTGGAATGACAGTATTTTCTATACCACCAATGTTTTTTTCTCTCTTATGTATGAACTTTTTCAGGTTGTGATAACTTAGTCTACGTTTTTTGTTTAAGCCCTATATGGCCTCATCACAACCAAGAAGAATTTCACGCATGACCTTTTTCAATTTGTTATAACTTAACCTACATTTTTTGTTTAAGCCCTATATGGCCTTATCGCAACTGGGAGGAGTTTCCTGCTCATTAAAAATCATGCCACGTGTATGTAGATTCGATGCGGTTTGGGTGGCATGGACATTGAACCCTGAACCAGTGATATGTCCAAGCAAAGGTTGATAATGGATATGTGTCGTATATGTTTTCAATGAGAGGATGTCAATCGTTCGATCGTAATTTGAATCAATAGACCAGGAATGGAAAGTGGCATCTAGAAGGGCCGACCAGACCTGGATATTTACTCTAAGTATGATAGATATCCATTGCAAACAGAATCTTCCACCCTCCACATTTCCTTTTTCATATGCCAATGCCATGTTTACAAAGTATTCTTGCCAACTTCCAATTGTCGGCATATTTTCTAGGAGATATAGCGAAAGATGTTGATGCAAGCAACTAAAAGCCTATTGGTTGTCGCCTATAATTGCATTGCAAAAGGACTATACAGTGTAAATCCGCATCGATTACACATTGAAATTTGTTGCTACCAAACAACAAATTGCACTAAACAGACTATCTCCACAGCTAGATACAACAGTTGTTGCTATCTGCAAACCATGGCAGTCTATGCGATGCATAATCCATTTCCACTACGATTCAAGGTCTTTGAAAATGAGGGACAAGTAAATATGAGGTTCTCCAAGATTGCATATGGACAATTTTTTGTATAGTAGTGGTTCATAATGACCACTGACATCATGGAACAAGATGCAATATGGATTGCTAGATGCAATTTTGTTGAATAGTAGATATCTTTTTTTTCTTGTCAATGACCATATTCCAATTGATATATTGAGCCACTTAGACATCCACCGTATATAAAATGTATCTCCCCAAAGTCCCCTCTCATGTGCAGGCATAATTGGAGATGCAGAAAACCGCATATCTGAAAAATACGTAGCGACATCATGTATTCCATGCAACTACCGAAGAAAATCAGATTCCAAATCGTATTCATACGACTCCAATGCCTTAGCATCGCCATTTTTTAAACAGCCCAAGAAATAATCTATCAATCCATTGCGCAGGTCAGCTGAGGAATAACGGAAATGCAGTAGAACCTGAAATTCATCGAAAAGGCAATCTCCTACAATATACGAGAATGAATCCAATCTAAAAATCCCATTTTTATGCAACACCTCATCAATGTTGTCATGTATAATGGAGTGTGTATCTATTTCATACGAATCAACATCTATTACTTGTTTCATCTCTTAAACTGTGATTTTCAAGTTGTTTCTTAGCTATTTTCAATTTGTATGAAAACAAAGAAAAGGGGAAAAAAGAATAAAATGGAAAAAAAAAAAAGTCAAATAGAAAACTACAAGCGCGGAACTACGTACCAATCCTGGTATGTGTCCTTCAACCTTCTTCTTGTCAAATTCAATCCCGCCCTAGTTACCACAGCAGATGACAAGAAAACAAACCTACACTGAACAATGAACCAAATAGAAGAAACAACGCAAATAAGTAACACTATAAATTTGTTGAGCACAAAGACCGATTTGAACCTATTCATGGTGTGCTTCCTACAAGCTTGTCAGAGGCATAAGATGTTCTGCAAAATAGAAAGGACAGGACAAAGGCAACAGGTGGATGCAATTTTTTGACCCAAAGAATAAAAGCATTTCCTGCCACTACACCCTCGCAGATGGTTCCCCCTTATGACAGCTCTGAATTCATTTTCTAATCCCCTTTGCATTGCAATTTTCGAAATAGCTATGGCACAATATGCGGGACGCGGCAGTCGGCACATGAAGATGCATGGTTTCCAGGAACAGAAAATAAGACCACACAAAAAGATGTTCTGCAACAAAATTTCGAGGCAAGGACTCCTACCATTGAAAAATCTTGCCTGCAAGGTGCAAAAGACCAAGTAGAAAAAAAGGAATAGAAACTAAACGATGGCACATAAACTTACCTATCAACAAGGGATGATGAGAGCTCGGCCCCAAAACTTGCAAATCGGCCCCAAAACTTGCAAACTGCAACAACAGGTCCAACAACTTGCAAACTTGAAGAACAACAAACTAGTGAACAACCACGAAGAGGTCCAACTGCAACTGCAGGACCTCAACTTTGCAAAGTTGAATCAAACAAGAACAAGAAGCATGGAACGAACCAACGAACAAGCATCAACAACTAAACCAGTGATGCCGGTGGAGAACAATTTTGCACAATTTCACTGCAAACAACACCATCAAAAAAATGGAACGAAACTGTATTGCAACACATCTATACTATAAACATTTAAGGCTGCGAGACTTGTTAGGTAAACACTTAAGACTGTCAAAACCATCGAAGGGAGTCACCCTGTGCAAACATTTAAGAAAGAATGCGGTGTGGCAGCCTGTTTACGTACACAACAATGACAAAGACTCTCGAAGCACGCAACAATAAAGAAAAAATCACACATAGTGATAGTAATAAATAATAAAATAATAATATTAATATTAATAACAATAGTTCGAACAGTGGAGACTATGGTAAAAAAAAAATTGAGTGAGATGACAAAGTAATATGAAAATTGACTATCCATGTGAAATAATAATAATAATAATAATAATAATAAGACCTCAAAGCAAAAAATGCTAAGAAAAACATTCGAACTAATGCTAGCATTAATCCACCTTCAAGCAATGCATAAGAAAATATATGATTAAAAAAGACCGAATACGATCAAAAAGTTTGAATATGCTAACATATAAAACATTGGGAATAGTGACACCGACAATAAGACCTCCAATCTGTTATCCAATCAGATCATGACAGATATGGTACTTTTTATTATATAAAAATCAATGTTTTTAGTTCCCTAGTTCGAACAATAGATATTATGCAAATATTTGTGGTCAAAGAACAAACTAATACGAAGTCAACGAATTATTGATCGCTATAATCTCTCTATGCCTACGACAGGGACTAATAAAAATCATAATCACTGTAGAATACTTCTAAAATGGGCTAGTATAATCACAACCTAGAAGGAATGAACTAGGGCCAAGTCCCTTTCATATATTCAATCGCACTAAGGATATGTTCAAGTTCTTAGATTTAGGGAATTTTAAAACATTACTATATTCTAGCATTGAAATCAAAGTGAATTTGCGAGGGTTCCATAGACTCATTTGTATAGGTTGATGATAATAACAACTAGTAAAAGCAATATATCCTCATGCAGTCAATTACATCCCTAAAATATTTACATTGAAGATATTTCAATCTGTGATAGAAATCATTGTTCAATTATCATTCAAACTGCACACCAAAATTCTCCATGTCGAGGGACTTCATATGGATGATAGATGCCTGATCTATAACCATGCCACCATAGAAATTTTGAACAACTATTACATCATATATTATGTTGGGATTCTATTATTTGATCAACCCGAAATATATCTAGTTATATTTCTGGCTGGAAAGATGCAATTTATTTGAAAGTGTGTTATGAATTCCCATCGAAAGATTAAGCTTATTTTAATATTAAAATGTTTTATTGTTGAGGTGTAAGCTACTTTAACTCGCAACCTGGTTTGATTTATTGTAAGATCGTAAAACTCGTGGACTTCCCTTTATTATAAGTTTTTAAATTTCCATAAAATTTCCTCGGCAAGGAGGTGTTAACAAATGCATATTTTCACTAACTTGATGCAATCATAACGGTTGATGAGCTTAAGTATGAGATGTGATTAATAAATCAAGCTCAAAGAAAATTAAGCTGATTGGCTTTATTTGTAACTCGTTATCCAAAACTGCATGATAATCTCAAATAGACTATAGAGTTTGATAATGTCAAATAGACTATAGAGTTTAGTAAGTAATGTTGGTGTGTATTTGTTCATAATGATGCCTTTGTGTACAAAATGAATGGTACTAAAATTGTTCTGTTCCACTATAAAGATAGCAGTTTGTTAAGTTTCCTTGAAAGGAAATACAAAAATATACAAAAATAGGTTATTTTTCCATGTAAAAATCATGCATTGCATAATTGCAATATATTTTATTTTCTTTGAGAAAGAATTTTACAATAGGTATTAATGGATAGAAGTTAGATGGAATGTTTGAGATGGCATTTGATGTACTTTTCTTTTAAGAGATTATCACCCTATAACTTAATGTTATTACATGTATTAAACTTTAGGTTCCAAATTCCTACTTGAGTTAAGTTAGAACTTTTGTGTTCATTCTACTTACTCACTTCAAATGTCATGTAAACATGTAAAGTGAATATGCTATTTCTTGATAAATGTTTGACCTGACCTCCATCTTCTTGCAAATCAGAATTTTATAAGCGATTGCATTATATGATTCTTCACTGAGAGTATTAAGCTCTGCAATGACTTCATCAAATGCTTGTTTTTCCAAGTGACATGCTCTGTAGCATACCAGGAAAAAAAATAGGTATAATTTCTATAGATAGGGAGTACGAGATATCCCTACTCTTGTTGCATCTTGTTCATTCTACAGGCTTTTCCTTGTATCAAGCTTACATTGTTACTTGTGCATAGAGATTGCTTGAAACAAAATTTTACATGTTTCATATTTAATATTAGATACAACTATATTGTGTAGTTATGGATGCATATAAAAAGAAGTAAACAAAATTTTACATATTTTAGCTATCTAATATTCATGGTGGGTGATTGCACAATTACAAAACAAGTGAACATAAAACTTGGATTTCCAGAGGAGAAGGCTCTGGAACCAAGGGAAATTCGACATAGTTGTTGTTAGAATTTCATAATATAGAAACACATCACCAAATTGGAGAAAAAAATGAATGGTAAATATAAGAGTTTAAGTTTTGGAAAACAAACTTCGCACAGTTTGTTCTATTTTAGAATTTATACATGAATGTGTTTGGAAGAACTGAATATTTGTAGAATTTCGTTTAGGGTTTATTTTCTAAAATAACATTGAAATGTGCTATGAACCAAATGCTAAATTTCACTTTTGAAAAAAAACATTGGAATAAAGGCTATTTAACATCGCCAAGTTGACGTTGAAATATAGAAGCCATATGAGGCAAAAATGAATGACTTCCCTCAAAGATTAGGTTCTTGAATTGAACTTTACGCAATTTTGTTTTGCATTAGAATTTCAGTCATGAATGTGTGTTTATAAGAGATTAATATTTTCATAATGTCGTTAGCATTTAAATTCAAGAATATTATTGTGAAATGTTTATTTTTTCTGACATAGAAATCCATATGTCAAAGTAAACTTGGCCACTTCTAATATTTTAATTTTTAGATATTAATTATTATTTTTTCTGACAATGCAGTCAAAACTAGTTGAAAATCTCTAGAAATTAGAGTAACATAGAAACTCATGGATATGTATTTTTATCCAAAATATATCATGAAATTCCAATTTCCAATAGCATTTTTGGTAAATTGCGGAAAAGTAAAGATAATAAAGTATCTTTGAAGTGCTTAACAATTTACATGTATTTTTCAAAAAATTTAAGGATTTCATATAGAGTTGTAAACTCTATTGCAATAATAAGATCCAAATAGAAGCTAAATACCATACATAGTAGATAAGTGAAGTTCTTTGGCCAATATAGCTCAATACCAAAGAATGCATAAACAATTGGAAGACAACAAAAGCTCAATTTCTTGGAGAATCCACTTTAGAAATGTGTGAGAAATGTCTTATTGTTAAGTCAATAAACTTAGATTTGAATGCATTTGGTTAACTACTCACCTTTCCTATCATTGTTTATACTACTATTGGCTTGCACCCATCCAATTTGGCAGGGACTACACTACCACATAGCCTTGTTTTTTTTGTTTAAGTAGTATAATGATTATATAAAATTATTATGTGTGTGCGTGTGAGTGATATTTTCATGTTTAATTTTATTTATTTGTTTTTGATATCATAGAAATATTATTTTAAATGATATTGAAAATATTATCTTTGTTAGATTTTGAAAAAGTAAAAAATATAAATTTTGTTTGATATGACATGTTTTAGGAATTTGTGAGGTTTTGGGTCGATTTAGAGACCCTCAAAACCCCCTTGGAAATAAAAAAAAAACTATGACTTGTAACTTCGATCAAGTGAAAATTATAATGAGCACCAATTTTTTTTATCGAAATTTGGCCTAAATTGCTCATAGAAAGAACAAATGGTTTTCCATAATTTTTATCCTACTCTTGATCTTATTTTTCCCATTTTCCATGTAATATCTTGGTTTTTGACCCTTTACATGTTTTGGATCAAATTATGTAAAATTGAAATAAGTGGATATGATTATGAGATAAAATGACCCCATGTGTAAATGATGTATATATCTTTTATAAATTCCTAATGCATAGCTCAAGGCCACATCTTGAATAGTGAATATCTAGGCATGTAGTTGTGGTACATATGCATTGGATATACCACAAGGTAGACTTACCATATTATTCTAAAAATATGTAAATATTATTTTGAAAATTAATATAACAATCCAAGGTTAGACATGTAAAGCACAAGAGGAGATATGAGTCCCCTATATGGGAAGAGGAAAGGGGTCTAAGGGGGTGAAAAATAATTCTAAGTTGACTAAGTTTCAAGTAGCCTTCACCTTCCATAGTTATGAGGGAATGGGGGTTCAATACAACAGGAGAAAGGAGTGTAAGAGACTCCATCCTCCTACAAATTTGACCCAACACTTTTCCTATACACTCTTCATTCATGCAAATTCAAATGGACTTATACATTCACTCATTCCAAGCATTCCCAAGATAGAGACTACCATTCTCATTTCTCCTCTCCATCATTTATACCATTCTCCATACCCACACACCTCTAAATTTGGAGAGTTGTGTTTCCAAGATGGGGATTAAGTTTCAAACCTTTAAGTGACTAAATTGAGTTTAGGAAGAGAAGATAATGAGTATGAGAAGAGAAATTGAAGGTTGCATAGGAGAATAGAGGTTGGGTGTTTATGAAACCATCCCTTTCCTTGTATATTGTTGCTCATTGAGTGCTCAAGAGCCAACATAAAACTTTGTTTGGTCATTCTTGAAGGTAGGTAGAGAACTTGAAACGTTGCAAGAAATTGTATGAAAAACTTCAAATGCTACAACATGTTTGTATCATTAAAACAAAACCTCTGTGTATAACTTCAAATGCTACAACAAAACCTCTGTGAAGAATCCCATGTGGTCGTACGCTGCAACAAAACCTCTGTGAAGAACCCCGCATGGTCGTATGCTACAACAAAGCCTCCATGAAGAACTTCAATTGTCACAAAAAAATCTCTATAAAGAAATTCAAACACCCAACAACAAAGAACACCCCAAAAAATTCCCAAATCCTAGTGTGTATAGGGTTGAAGAGGAGATGATGAAATCATATAGGTCTGTACGAGGTGTGATGGGGAGAGGGAGGTCATCATAGATCCCAACAGAGAGAAATCGACCCCCCCCCCCAAAAAAAAATTCCCAACTAAAGACCCTTTTGTTCAAAAGAAATTAGGTTCAAAAAAATTAGGCTTGGTAAAAAAAAAGGCTTGGAAATCACCAACATAAAAATGTGCCCCAAAAAATTTAGGGTTTTTAAGAAATTAAATTTCCTATGTTATGCTAGGAAAATCGATTTAGTTTTGAGCAAACAAAATCCAAATTTAACAAGCAAATAGGCAATCTCGAATTATTCCTCTATATTAGAAATAATGGTGAGGTCAAATTTTCTAAAAAAATGCACAGAAATGGTGAGATATGCTTAGAAATGGTGAAACCTAAGTGGTTGTATAGATATGGCTACAGATCCACAAGATAAGGGGGGGCCAAAGAACATATCTACTGAAGTTTGATGCAAAAGATTCAATGTAGAATTTATGCAAGGAGATAGAGCTTTGTAACCAGCTCTGATACCAAGTTAGATTATGCAAATATGTAATAACATATAACAAGGAATCTATGCAAATATGTAATAGCATATAACAAGGTATCTAACATGTCTAATCTCTTATACAAAGCATCAAATAAATTGGTAAATCAAAGAATGAAATAAATAAAAGAGACAAGAGAGACAAGGTTTACATGGTAAAACCCTAATGTGGAGAAACATCCAAGGAATCTTGTCTTCTATTCTTCAGGTAAACTCTCTAATATTGCAATGCAATAGCATTCCCACATATGTATTACCTCACATTACAATTGCACACTTTCACCCTAAAGGACCTCCTTCACCTCAATTATATATGAGAAAGTGAAAGGAGAACAATTCCCATGATGCATGTGGGATAAACCATTTTTACAAGATAGATAGTTATTGAAGAATAAATTTACAAAATTCCATTATAGGCATGTACATGAGACCACTAGGAAATCATTAACACATTGTAACACCTCCTCTATAGCCTCATTGAAGAAGTGGGGAACTTTTTTTCTCTTATGAATTGAAATAATTCCTTCAATGTTTCTTAATTCATTCCCTTTCAAATTTTGAGCTTGGTGCATGGGTCAACACCACACACAACCTCCTCATCAAACTTCATCAAGCTTGATTGGAAGTCCTTACCAACATATGCATTGATTTGATAGAACACATACATTGGTACATTGGTCTTATTTGAATCTCGGCCCATTGGGCCTATTCAAAGGATCAACCATCAGGCACATTCAAAATATCAATCATTTTACACTTTCGAGTGTTCCATGTTATTCAAAAGGAAAGGCCATTGGGCCTCTTTGAAATATGGTCCATCATGTATCTTTCAAAGATGTGCCTAATCTAAAAGATAACACCATTGGGCCTTTTTCGAAGATGCACTTGAGTTGAAAGCTAAGGCCATTAGGCCTCTTCGAAAGATGTCCCATCAGGATTGTTTCAAACATGAACCTGATGTAAAAGCTAAATCATTCAAGTCTCTTTTAAAAATGTGCCCAATTCAAAAGCTAAAGCCATTGGACTTTGATGCATTTTTTATTTATTTTTTTTTTTTTGTCTCAAGTGAGGTTAGGTAAGGACTTCTATTTAGACATGATGGTCTTCAACCCATATAACAAATTTAGAAAAAATGAATTGAGAAACCTTAAAAGAACGAGTTCAATGGATAAGACAAAACAAGTACCCCACTCCCATGACGAGGTTATTGAGGAAGATGGATATGTTACATGTCATTTGCAAATTCATTACCTTTCTTCTTTTATTCCCATGTAAAAATGTGTGTGTTCACTATTATATCAACTTATTTCAATGATTATATCAACTTATCACAAAGAATGAGATGCATTAAGAAATAAATAAATACATAGCCTACATGTTATTCTCATTCTTTAGTAGGTTTTGAATTTGAGACCTTGAAGTTAGGAATCTATACACGTCTCTATAAATAAATACATAGCCTACATGTTACACGTTATTCTCATTCTTTAGTAGGTTATGAATTTAGGACCTTGAAGTTAGGAATCTATACACATCTCTTTACATATAGAGAATTTTGTTGTTTTCATTATTTAGTAGGTTTTGAATTTGGAGCCTTGAAGTTAGGAATCTATACACATCTCTTTATAAATTAAGAATATTTACAAGTTAGGAATATGTACACATCTCTTTACATATTAAGAATACTTACAACATGGGATACTTTTGTCTCCACAACCTTTTATTAGACATTTGTACCAAACAACCAACATTTGGAGCCTTGAAGTTAGGAATCTATACACATCTCTTTATAAATTAAGAATATTTACAAGTTAGGAATATGTACACATCTCTTTACATATTAAGAATACTTACAACATGGGATACTTTTGTCTCCACAACCTTTTATTAGACATTTGTACCAAACAACCAACATTATAAGATATTCTTAACACTTATGCAAAATATATTAATATAATAACTTCAACATTATAATATATTTTTGACACTTTACGCAAAATATACTAACATAATATAGCGTGTGTTCAAAGGTAATACTCAAAAGAGGTACTACATTTTTGTCCCTCTTGGAATAAGAATGTCCTTGGTGTGGCCCTCACCATAGATGCCCTTCCCTCAT
>JZKD02S1674449.1:482528-495344 GCA_000966675.3 Picea glauca
AACATTAGCATTTTTACAAAATTTGCCAAGTCAACCTTCAACTAATTGAAAGTCAGCGATGAACTCATCGCTATAGTCCCTGCCCTTGGCCTTCCGGCAGGGACTAATAATAAGATATAATCTACCATACGGAATATTAAAACCAAGTAAGATTGGTTGACACGTTTGACATGGTCACAAATTCTAATATGTGGACCATATTTTTTTTATACCTAATATGAATGGTAGAGTTGGAAATTGAGCGCACATTGTAACACGCAAACGATACGGATTTGACCATACAAAATATTAATTGCACCATAGGAAATGTATATTTTAGCATTAAAAAAAACTGAAAATAAAAAACTATATTGCACATATCTCAATTTTTTTTTTAATTGCAACTTGATTCTTGTTGGGCTTGATATTAAACTTAAGGTTCAAAGGATAGTGTGAGGCATTGTTGGTATTGAGATTAAACCTCAAAGGATAGTGTCAGGCATAGGAAAGTTTATGAGAGTGTATTTAAAAGTGTTTTTTAACCTTAGTTATATGAAAAAATTTCCTTAAATGAAATTAACAATTGGACAGCACAAAGGTCTTATTTCGTGTTTGGGTCAAAATTGTAATATTGAATGGAGTGAGAGAAAAATACAAAACTATAAAATAAAGCAGGGCATCAATTACTGAAGAGTCCCACCTTGTTGCAATAGAAGAAAAGAGATAGTGTAACCTTGAATAAAGTATAAAATGCAAGAATCTACACAACAAGCAGGTCTTGATTTACTCACAGTAAATGCAGAGGAAAAGTTGCTTACCTAATAAATTACTGATACAATAAGATTACAGTAGTTGTTGTACTAAATTGAAATCAAACATTTATCAAGGAATACATAAAGAAATGTTGAGAAATGGAAAACAAAGAAATACATAACCCAGATTTAACAAAACTTGGAATCTATGTTCGCACTTGTATTAATTGTCTATAAGGAGAGTTTTCTCTATTACAATCTGCAAGAAGCAGCCTCAAATAAGTCTTCAATCTATATATTTATACAAAATGGTCTCAACCCAAAATGGTTGGACTTCTCATAATTTAAAAATAGTAAATATTACAACATGCAAAAACTAAAAAGTTCCATTAGCATCCTCCTCTGTTTCTTCGTCTACTCGTAGAGACGTTTCTTCTCCTCATCCTTTAGCCTAGAGACAGTTGGCATCTGATCTTGACCTGTATGAGTAGTATGCACATGTTGTCTTACTTGTCTCCAGATGTGCTTTCTTTCCCATATTCGACACACTGGATGCATCTACTCACTAACTGTACCACCAACTCAGAAGGTTCAATTGCTTCATTTTCTTAAAAAATGTATAGCTTATTTTCTACCTGAGGCAACCTTTCCTGTATCTTCTTTGCTTCGAAAGATGTGACCTGTAACAACAAGCTTGGATTTACTATCCATTTGTTTATTTGGATAAGATCAATTTGGTTCATTTGTTGGATGGTTGTCATGGCTTCTTCTTTTCTTGTCCTAGAATTATATTGGTTCTTTGCTATGTCGATTTGTCTCATGGCTTCGGAGATAGTATTTCCTTCAACATCAAGTAGTCCTTTGTCTAGTGAAGATAATGCTTCTAGACAAGCTTTGTTTACCTCTCTAGC
Organism: Picea glauca; assembly: GCA_000966675.3. Taxonomy (NCBI): domain Eukaryota; kingdom Viridiplantae; phylum Streptophyta; class Pinopsida; order Pinales; family Pinaceae; genus Picea; species Picea glauca. Next base: position 484,171 of record JZKD02S1674449.1, read on the forward strand.
CAATCTTTTTCTTTCGACCATATTTGTTTCCCAGGCCTTCAAAATTATGTCACCTCTGGTTTGCTCAAACAGAGACAGTCGAGGAACCTTTGATACATCATCTTTTGGTACTAGTAAGATAGCCTCCTGAAACTTGACCCAAGCTGAACGTGCTTCTCTTTCTTTAATGTAAATGTTCTTCAGGGAAAGGTCTACTACCCGGTAACAATTTTGGATGGATTCCACTTTTGTAAAGAGATCTTGATGGGTTGATTCTTGAATTTCATGTACTTCAAGTGCTTGAGCTTGGAAAACTACCATCTCTATTGTTGTACCTTCAACCAAGTCTATCTTGGCTTGTAGTTGCTTGATTAATTCTTCCTGTTGAGTGACCAATCCTCTATTGGCCTGTGAATTTTGATAGAGCTTGTCAAGGTTTTCTTTTATTTTTTGGATCTGATATCTTTCATAGGCTCTAACTTGTTCAAACTCTTTGTTCATCTTATTTCTCACATCCTGTTCCATATTCATTATCTGGTCTTGTAACTTCCCTACCAACATATTTCTCTGTTTCAGCTGCTCCGCTAGATTTTCTATTGAACACTGATTGGCCGTGGAAAAGGCACCTAATGAGCCTGCCATTTCCTTAGCGAATTCTGAATCATCTAGGCCCTGTCCATCATACAAAATTCTTTTCCTTTTCACTGTTGCACCATATTTTTGATGCGTTTCTCTTTTAACTATGGCCCTCCTCTTCTTGCTAAAAAAGAAGTTTGAAGGAGGCATTTCTTCGACTGAAATCGAAGTAAGATCATCTATAAAGATGACTTCGGAATTGGAATTCCCTTGACTTGACTGTAAAGGTGTTAATGAAATAATGGGGCTACCTATCTCTATGGATGGTTGTTGCTCTGTTGTGTTGGTAGCCGGTTTATCTAGTGTAGATGTCGATGTATCCTGTCCCTTTTTTAGAAAATCTTCAACCTGAGCTTTTGTTTGAGTACCTGGTGGGTTTGATAATGAAGTCTCCACTTCCTGCATTAAGACTTCGACATTCTTTGGATTTTCCTCAGTGCTCTATTTGTCGGAACTTCCTGCCTCTAAACCCTGAGGTGTAGCTTCCTGTGTAGACGAAGGTGTTATTGGTTCTCCCTGTAATACCTTTGGCAAACTATTCTTTCTGTGCTTTTGAAAATTGTAGAAACTGGCTAGTTGATCTGGAGACAGAGTTCAAACTCTGTTCAATACTTCCTCGTATGACCTGGCTCCCCTGAATATTTCATTCTGTGGGGAAATCCTGTGCACATACTTCTTTAAATTGTATTGAGCTAGGTGAGTTTCCATGATCTTCTGGGGATTGTTCCTTTTAAACTCAATATCAACTAACTTGACGTCTTCTAGAGTTGTAGCCTCTACTTTCGAATGGCCGAAGTCTAACAACAAAAACATACCAACCTGAAGAGGGAAGGTTGGCCATACCTTTTTCTGGGCCGCTTTCAATTATTTATTGATGCCCCCTATTACGGTCTGACAAGCCACTTCTCGGCATACCATCCGATTTGGTAAAAATTTTGGGAGAGCATGGGGGGAACCGAGCACCCAAAAACCCTGATGTAGGAAAAGTTTTCCTTGATATACCAGTCTGCTATTCTGCCTAGGTTGGCCATGATTCTGTCTGAAATTTTGGGAGGTGGGAAACCGTATAGGGCGATATGAATAGGCACCACTACATAATGACATATTTCATAGAAGAAATCTCTGGATTTTTCCTCCCACATCTTGGAGTGACAAAAATGGATGGGTTCGACGCTAGTCGGGGTCTAGCTCTAGCTCAAAAGAGGAAAAGAGCATCCATGATGTATGCAGATATATAGAAAGGAGTCGGTTTCCCTTTGGACTTTGTCGATTGGTACCCTGTAATTTCCTTAGCTAGGTTGTCAGATAACATCTTGGCCCAGTTGAAAGAGTAGCCCTCGGCCACTTCATGCATAATTGGTACCCATGACAGCGGGAAATGAGAGGAGTCTTTTTTCCCGAATATCCTACATAGCATCATAGCCACATAAATCATATGGGCATCTAACGATGTTGTGGCATATATGTCATGAGTGTCGGCTCTGAATTTCTCAGGGTGCCCCCACCAGTCCTTGATTAAATCCAGGTAGTTTTTCTCATATTGTGTGCACTCCTGTTTTCAAACTCCATTATGAATGAAGTGTTGTAACTATATTTTAAAACGGGGGATAGTTTATACATTACTTGTATATGCTTCAGTCGAAAAGACCCAACAACAACCTTCTATGAATTGTAAATGCCCCTGGTTGAAATGTCGACATTCTTCAGGGCCCAACCTATCATGTCATTATACGGCATGAACCTCGACCACGCAACTATTTTGTGTATCTCTGAATGAGCTATATCCCTGAGTTTAGTCGCATGAGTTTCGGTCACTTCATCACCTGAATCCTCTGGGAAATTTATAAGCTCGTGCTCTAGAATATCAAACACATGCGTCCATGCTTTTACAGTATCGATGGATCTTAGTGAGGTGTCTGACAGAACATCTGTGTTCGCATTTGCGCTTTCACTAGTTTCTTTAGCTGTCTTTCGTGGTGCCATGATATTAATGAAATAAGAACTGGGTTACCTGTTACAGGAGAATGCATGAGCTCCTCAGTTGGCTAAAACTTGTTATTCTATGATAATGGAAACAAAATTCAAAATCAAGCATCTGTATTCACCTTAAGCGTATTGATATGAGAATACCTTTACCGATGATAAATTTATTTATCTTAATGAGAAAATCTAGGCGACGATTTGCAATCTACATCGAAATCATTATCGTTGATTTGTGATTAATGCCATTAATGTTGGTGGTTCACGATCGGGGACTTGGGTGAAATAAGTTTGAGATTTCCCGAAACATGAATTCATGAAAGAGTAATTACGAGGTAATCTTGTTTAAAACCTTAATTAATCGTATTTAACTTCAAATGTTTTCGGGTAATCGAACTTCGGGATTTTAATAGTAGCTCGAGATAGAATCTCTGAAACCCGAAACTGCGAAATGATTAATCTTCTAATAATTAATTTTTAGTTTTAATTAACCCTGTTTAAGTTTGAAGTGTTTCGGAGGTTCGGACTTTGGGATTTTAGAATGTGATGGATGACAAAGGTCTGAACTCCAAAGCGCGAAGTTGTTAAATAACTTTTAATCAAGATTAACTTAACTAATTGAGACTTGATATTTCGGCATTTTTCTGCTTCGTGGATTAATGAGTTAGCTTTTTATTATATTTCTGAAATGCTATTACCCATAGTGATGTGTCGAAGATGACATCATTTTAGGTGACGTGTCAAGACCAGGGGGTGCCATGTGTCACTTAAAATCATATGAATCCTCGGCTGAAAAGGTTGTAAATGGATGACACGTGTCAATCCAGGGAAGGCTTAGAAAGGTACACGTGTACTATGACTAGGATCCTTCCAGACACTTTTCGGGTATCGGGACTTTAAACGTTAAGACCTGGTGAAACGCCCGAAGTGCAGAGCTCCGAAGCAACTGTTAGTGATTTGGATGTATTAGTAATCAGGCAGCTCCAAAACCCAGGGACAAAGGGGATCATTTGATCAACGAGGGGACTTTATCGACAGTGGACCTCATGCATGTTTTATGACTGGAAGTAAATTTGATTTAAACATCTGAAGGTCGACTTCTGAGTCATTATGAAATTCGAGAAAGTAAAGCTCAAGGCTTAGGATTTATATGTGTTCCAACAATTCTTATCTGTTGGTCTCTCAATGGAGAGAACGAGCAAACAAAAATTCATTATGTTCTGAGTTTAAAAATTCTTTGTTCCACTTGTTTAAAATTATATTATTTATAAATAAAGCTTCATTTAAATATTTACTTTTCAATAAAATTATATGCTTTATATAAAGATTCATTTAAATATTTATTTTTCAATAATGAGTTACATCAATGTTCTTGATAGGAATATAAAGGATATGTACAACCATTGACTATATCACGAACACGCTACCTTTGCAGAGAGAAATGGTAAACTATGTTTATATACGTCACACTAATGGAATTTTAATGTCTTGATCATGTCATTTTAGGTGGTGATTTCGAAGGTGCATATTAAACTGCATATCTTGGTAATTTTCAATAATGATATGGATAGCCACAAACCTTTAATATCTATTAATATTATTATTGCTGTCAATTTTCAACTTTATGGTCACAACAAGGAGTTTATCCCCATCTTCAACCCTGCGGACATCATTTTGAGGTTTCCACAAATCAATTTGGTTTTAGATGTTAGTATATGGACCAAAAGCACTCGTATATCCATTGAATTCAAGTTTCCAAGACATTAAGCATCTTGCTTCAGCTAGCTCTTGGACTTATAGTTTTCTTGTTGGTAATCTTAAGTCCCAGATTTGTCAGAGCATCCCCTACTGTAGAAACACCATTTTGCCCATAATTATTATCCACATACACAACCATGACTTCTCTCCAACGAAGAAAAAAAAGTCCACAAAAGGCACAATTGCTTCCATCTTAGAAACATCATTGTGATCCATACAAAAAAAACACAAAAATAAGGAAAAGAGAAAACAAAAAAAGGAATTCATATAATGTGAGACTTGTATCAGTGGCTGCAAAGCACAAAAGTAGTATTTGAAGGTCATTTGCAATAAGAGATACTACATGAGCAAGGTCATTTTCATTAATTCCAAAGCTTGTCGTTCTTGCAAAGATGTTGCAATTAGAATCCACCATACGTATTGTTGTTCACATATTTCACCACCAATTCTAGAGTTGGCTTTGCATCTTTTCCAAATGTAGAATTGAATGCAAAAGAGAAACAACATTGACTACATAAGGCCTTGTATTACTAGTGGTGTTGGCATTTCCATCCACATTTGTGCAATTACTAGGAATCAATACGGAGAATACTACTACCAGGATGACTAAATAATCATGGCAGTGCGGTAAGAGGAACATGTTGAAGTATCCCGTAAACATGGGTAGGAACTCCAAAAATAGAAAACAAAAAAAATAAAATTACACGGCTTAAATATGAAGGACAAGTTTAGGAAAGTTTCCAATATCATATTATCGAATAAGAGTCAAGATGACGAGAATTTGCATCAATGTATCTAGAAGCTAAAGATATTTAAACATAATTTTCAATTCCAGAATAGTGGTGTTTGAAAGGAAAATCAAAACAAAAGTTCAATGCAGCTAGAGGTTAAAGAGATTGAAACAAAAAATTTCAATTCCTAAACAACGTCTAAAAGGAAAATTAAAATAGAAGTCCCAATGGTTTAGATATCTTTAATTAGAAGAAGAAAGGATGAGGGAAATAGATTTCAAGTTGACAATGGACAATAGTTAACCCCTAGAGACTCTAAGGACTTCAAAAGAAAGGAGGCTCATGAACAGGAAATGTGAAACAGATCATGACTCTCTACTGCAATTGAACACGAGAGATTCATTCCAATAGCTTCACCAAAAACAAATTATGCACAAAATACATATTAAATAACAAAATTAAAGTCAACAATTCGCTAGCAATGCTGGGAACAACGATTCCATTCCCAATTCCACTGCTAAAGCAAATTTTCCTGCTTATGGGGATACCTCCTTCCATCACCCCACTAGTAGTTTCACTAATGGATGAACTGCTCTCAATTTCATGGGTATTTCTTGTTCCTACTTCATTTTTCTTAGTGGTATTTATGTCATTGATTATTTCATCAGAGTAATATTGATTTACATTTAGGTTAATTATATCTATAACTAGTATATTGAAGCTAGTAAATGGAGGTTGTCCTTCCCACCTCCATATTTGAAGCCACGATCTGATTTCTCATAATCTGGTTCCTCTCTTGGTTTAAATTTTTCATCTGGAGGAAGATAAATACTCGATTCCACAGGCAATGACATGGTGAGTGCCAAAATTGGTGTGCATTCTAATTAACAAAGATGAACACCTCATTGAATTCACATCTTCGAAACATTAGTAGTGTCAAAATTTTCGAATAATATCAATCCTTTATGTCTTCAAATATGCCAATTTGTAGCCAACTATTCTTCGAGTCCAAACAAAAGGCGTTGTAGAATTTTATTCTACTAAAACCCATATATCCCACTCTTGTATGTCATTAACAGTGGTGGAGATGGCATTTTCCTTAGTTATTTATTGAACACCAACTTCCAAAGGACTACAAGTGCTCCATATTTCATTAAGGTTCCTTCTGCTCTCAAGAAGCAATGACAACAATGTAATACTTGAGATTAAGGTTAACAAATTCCTCAGCTGATTTTGTCATCAAGATGAACTATTTTATAAACAAATACAATACTATATATATATATATATATATATTATTAGTATATATTTAATGTAGCACCCATCCAGGATGCCTCATTAAAAACATATGCAATAAAAACTTTGTTTAACATAATTTCATTGATTTTCATTTCCACAACTATTTTACATTTGCTCAATGATAATTGTTAATAATATGATGAATTCAGTGATATGTTAACTCTAAGATTTAAAACTTAAAATAAAAGTATAACAAAATACCACTGAAAAATACCTCCTCCATGGTTTGTTGAAGCTCATCAGTTGCAATGTAGTTCTGCTAGTAGTAGGAGAGAGCTTCCAATCATTCTTTTCCCATTTTATTTTCCCACTTGCCCAAAGGGAAACAACGAAATTCTCCCAGCCAACTAGGAGCCTAGCCAACTTCCTAGATCCAAGAATGCTTATTGGCCCTTTGTTCCCGTGACTCCGAGAACAACAAAACACATATGCTCTAAGAAGACTATCACAAGAATTATATCTTCCAAGAATTTCACAACCTCTCATTATGCTCAAACCTTCCAATCCTCCTTATTTATCAAGTTTCCATACACCCTTCTCAAGTCTCCTCAACCACCCTCATTATTATCCATCAACCTCGCTTATCTAGATTTTGGGGAAAAGATTAAAATAAAACTAAAATATAAATGACTTGCATTAAACAACAATAAATAAAATGCAAAGTCTTTTTTCTCATGCTAGCTAATAAATGCAATTTGACAATTTTCCCCAAAATGCACATCACAACTCACCATGCTCATTTAATTCATCATACCAACCATCAATCAAAGTCAAAGAATGTATTTAATGCTTCTAGATATTTTGTATGCAATATAATTTACATAATCAATAAAAATTCAATTAAATAGTTAATAATCTACTTAAATAATTAATACATTAATTAATTGTACTAGTGTACATGTGTAGGGTATGTGTGCGTAGCTAGCGGACACATATCTCATGCATTTACTAATGATAAACAACCATTGACTCTAGTGCATAGTTCTTATATGATCACACCAAGACATGTAGGACAACAGATCAAACAATGCATCATTTAATAATCTTAACAAACACAATTACACCAATTCATCAATAACTCATTATCACACTTAAAATATCAATAGGAAATCAAAAGAGGGTTTTAAACATGGTCGAAACCAAGTGAGTAAACAATAGTGGCATCTCTAATCCCCAATCATTATTCTCAACTAATATCGAAGCATCCTTCCTTCCTAACCTACTTCCATCTTCCATCCTATCCTTTCCTCTGTTGGACTAAGTTGGAGCGTTAACTATATTTACCTAACTCTAGATAGAACCCGTAAGCGGAAGTGTCATACATCTCGACCAAGATTCCCCAACAAGAAACTAGCAGTCACCATCACACGTCTAGGGGAGTGTGACTTCACACATCCCTCCCATGACTAGGTTTTAGAGGATACACGGTGGAAAATACCTCCACCCCTCCTAATAAAACTAGAGTCAACACCCTATATTGAGCCATACTATGCAACTATTGTTCTTAGAGCCACGTCATCAAACAACCACTCTGGGCAAGTACTACATCCTGTCAAAACCACACTTACCATAGATCATAGAAATATTTCAAATCATAAATTAAATAACAAATACAACTTATAGGGTACACTATATACTTGATGTTTACGACATCTAAGTTACCACAACACTATAGTCATTTAGCTATCACATAGCTCATCAACCTGTAGGTTAGTTCACCAATAACTCATATCCATGTATATACATCATATTTTCATATAAGGATCCATATCTGTATTGAAATTCAATTAAGAAACGCATGTCTATTTTTAACATGCCTTGCATCTATTATGCATTCACAATAGAACTTGAACTAGTATCAATGTACCAAAATTCCATATTTAAATTTGCATGTTTGAACATTCTCATAACTATCATAATTATTAACATATAAAAATAAAAATAGCATTATGCATTACACAAATAGGTCCAGATATACACATCTCAAATGTCTATGTCATTCTAACTGTAACACACCTAGGGCGGGGCATAAAAATTTCGTTCTTCTTAAGAAAAGCAATATTCTCATTCGGGGACTCTCGTCCATTCTGCTCTTCTAGGGCTTTCCAACCACGGTCTCCATGCTCCGAACCGAGCTCAAAACTGGCAGATACCTTCTTCCAAGTCCTTCGGTTTCTCCCATTCCCCCTATACTTGCATATGACCATGGGCTATGACCAGGCGCCAAGACAACCATCACGTGAATCCTCTTGAAGGGAAAATCTCTGAAATTCACAATCTGACGCCGCATGTCCTCAGGGATTTCAACGATCTTGATTCACTTCGAGACTTCAGCGTTCGGGAGTCTCGGATGCTCACAAAAAATTCTCTCCCAAAGTACTATGTACACGGAGTTCCATATCAAGCACCACACATCCATTTTAAATCAACGACTTAGGTTCATTTCGGTACTTAGGCATTCGGGAGCTTCAGACGTTTCTGCATCCTTTTCTCCCGGAGCATTTTCTTTTGGAGTTAAGGATTGTCTGCCATGCATCCTTCTCGATCAACGGTCCTAGTTTACTTCGAGACTTCGGTGTTTGGGAGATCTAAACGTTCCAACAATCCATTCTCACGAAGTACTTTCTTCCGGAGTCAAGGATCGTGCACCACGCGTCCTTCCCGATCAACAGACCTGGTTTACTTTGGGACTCCAACGTTTGGGAGATCCGAACGTTCCAACAATTCATTCTCCTAGAGTACTTTCTTCCGAAGTCAAGGATCGTGCGCCACACGTCCTTCCCGATCAATGGTCCTGGTTTACTTCGGGACTTCGGTGTTCAGGAGATCCGAACGTTCCAACAATCTGTCCTCCCGGAGTACTTTCTTCCATAGTCAAGGATCATGCGCCACACGTCCTTCCCGATCAACGATCCTGGTTTACGTCGAGACTTGGGCGTTGGGGAGATCCGAACGTTCCAACAATCCGTTCTCCCAGAGTACTTTCTTCTGGAGTCAAGGATCATGCGCCATGCATCCTTTCCGATCAACGGTCCCAGGATCCATTTCGGGTGACCCTATACTTCTCATTGCTTTTCCCTCACTTTCGAAGTACGCGATCTGGTAACGCGTGTCCCTCGTAGATCGAAGGCTATGAATCACTTCGGCTATTCGGGCTTCGGTAGTTTCAACCTCTCCACATTCGCTTTCTCCCGAAGTCGACGATTTGTCGACACGTGTCTCCCACGGATCGATGGCTTCAAATCACTTTGAGACTTCAGAATCCTAGTCATTTCACCAACCATTTCGGTGAGGTATGCCTTTTCCAGGGGCTGACACATAGTTGGTTCAAGGGCGACAAATTCCCTCATTGCTTTGGTATGTTCGTCGTTCAACCTCCCACAGGTTTTTAGGGACATGATCCGGCCAATACCGATTTGTTCACCGATTGACGATTCACAATGATTGCGGGACCCCATGGTGTTCATTCTTTATCAGATATCTCAATCTCCACAATCCTAAAAGTACTCACCCAACTCGAACTAATCGTGGTTGTTGATCCTCCATCCCAACGAGATCAATGACCTTGGTGAATTATGGGCCGTGAACTAACACGTCCGCTAATTTCATCTTCACGCTCTGCAATGATTCCCCACCATCGATCTCCGATCACAGATCGACGGTTCACAGCGATTGCGGGGACCAATCTCCGAATTCTGGGGAGTGCTCACCCGACTCTATCTAATCTAGGTCGTTGATCTCCCATCCCCAATGAGATCAACGACATTGATGAATTGCAGGCCGAGAACTACCATGTCCGTTAATTCTACTTTCACACTCAGCAATGATTTCCAACCATCGATCTAATTGAGCGTCTAATGTTTGATTCATTAATTCCAGTGAGTATTTGAGTCGATCTGACAGTTGTGATGGGTTTTCCTCCCGATGAATGGTTCACATTCATCTCCTCCGTCAGGTTCTTGATTCATATATGTATATTTTTATTCAGGGAGTTTGGGTAATTCTGATTATCGGGAATCTTGACATTCAGAACGTCGAACTCCTGAAACTCTGAAATCATTTTGAACTAGCTCCTTTTGGGCTTAGCACAGGATTCCTAGACCCAGGTCACATGGGCCTTCAAATGAATCTCGGGTTGTGCACTCTATTCTTAGCCAGGTTTAAGTTAAGGTCATGGGAGTGATTTCAAGATCTCTCAGACTATTGGTTTGAAGGAAACATATTCCTAGTTCACAGAACCTTAAGTTCTGAAACTAAGCGATGTAAACTCGTGAGGTTTCTGAGATGGTAGCAGTGCCAAGAGGATTTCTCTGATTCTAGGATGGTGAGGTAGCTCCTTGGGGAAAAGCACCTTCGAGAGTCAAACTGGAGAATACGGGAAAAGAAGAAGCACAAGTCCTCAAGGAACCAACGTATATACAGAATTTAACCTTTTCAATGCAGAACCATTTACAGATAAGTAAATACATGCATGCAACCAGTAAATCCCAATTCAACGAATTAAGTATGGAAACACTTATGAGAACTAGATAATGTGAAGCGACTGCTGGAAGGGGTGCTCGTTTCCACCCAACCATAGGCTTAGTCACTCATAACGGATTTACCACTAGCCACCCCCAAGCTAGACCACGATGCTTTTTTATTGAACATCTTCTTACGGCTCATAAATAGATAGGGAAAAAGGTTACTCTCCTTCTTCTGTCTCAGTCTCTATTTCCCGCGATCAGAACACAATCTTTTCACAATTCTTCCTTGAATCCCAGATCTTCTGCTCTCGTCTTTGCACTCTTC
>JZKD02S1674449.1:495391-505883 GCA_000966675.3 Picea glauca
CCAAGAATGTGTGTGGCCCGAATTCCCAGTCCGTGGTCAGGTCTAGAAGCCTTACAGATGGGTAGTCTTCCCCATCCCCTCATTAACTATTAAGGAGGTCTTCCCACCTACCAGCCTGACAGTAATTCATTCATAGGTCAGAGGGTTGTTTTGATCCTGAGAAATTAAATCCAACACAATACTGGTTTGTTGGAGGTTAACGCAACCATTCTTGGTCCCCTCCACCATATTTTCATAGTATTCGTGGTCTCTCTTAGCACATCCCCTTTCCAACAGTCATGCAACACGTATCCATTTTCTATTAAAGTAACATAATTTATATTCATCGACCTTTTATACAAAGGTCCATCAAATACCTTTGAGTTTGTCGTAGTTCCTTGGCCAATATAGTTATATTTACAAACTCAGGGAAACATGGTATTACAATTCCCTCCCCGTTAAAGGAACATCATCCTCAATGTTCTATCTGTCAACATGATACGTATATACAGGAGTAAACAAAATAGGATATGCATGTCTCATGGCATCCTCCATTTCCCACGTAGCCTCTTATGGGCCAAAGTGTTTCCACTGCACCTTGACTTGTGCAATGGTTCGGTTCCTGAGTGAGGTTTCCTTCCTATCTAGTATGAATTGAGGTTCTGGCAGGAATTCTCCCTCCGACTCCACCTGGATCACATACCAGTCAATTATATGATTAGAATCATGTACATATTTCTTCAATAATGAAACATCGAAAACATTATGTGTCTTTACTGTGGGAGGGAGTGCTAGCCTATAGGCTACAAGTCCCACTCTATATAAGACTTCAAAGGGTCCACAATACCAAGGTGCTAGCTTGGCACAAGCTCCTGTTCTCAGGGAACTCTTCCTGGGTCTAAGTCTGAGATAGACATGGTCTCCTGTCTTGAACTCTCTGGGGGTTCTCTTTCAATCGACGTAGCTCTTCTGTCTATCCTGAGCAATTTTCAGATTTTGTTTTATCTGAATCAATTGTTTCTCCATTTCTTTCAGTATGTCCAGTCCGATTGAAATTCTATCCACTGGATTACTCCAGTTGATGGGAATTTTGCACTATCTACCATAGAGGGCGTCAAAAGGGCTCATCTTTAGTGACTCTTGATAACCGTTGTTGTAGGAAAATTATACCAATGGTATGTAGTCTTCCCACTTCTTAGGTTGATGCATTACATGCATCCTTAACATGTCTTCTAATATTTGGTTTACTCTTTCTGTCTGTCCATCAGTTTGGGGGTTATAGGCTATGCTAAACAATAGTTTAGTCTCAAGACCAACCATCAAGGATTTCCAAAAGCTTGAAGTGAATTTTGTGTCTTCGTTGGATATAATCTCTCTAGCCATTCCATGCGGTCTGAATAGATCCTTCATGAAGATGTTGGAAATATATATTGCCTTGCAAGTCAACTTGACAGGAACAGAGTGAGAAGACATACTCAATTTTTCCACCACTACCATGATGACATCATTTTGCTTAGTCGATCTTGGTAATCTGGTGATGAAATCCATGTAAATGGTTTCCCATTTCCATTCCAGAATTGGTAGAGGTTGTAAAAACCATGCCGGGTGCCAGTGTTCTACCTTAACTTGCTGGCATTCTAGGCACTTAGCTAGATAGTCATCTATGTCCCTTTTCAGTCTAGTCCAATAGAATTGTTTCCTAGTGGTCGTGATCATTTTTTGATATCCTGGGTGACCAATATATGGTCTCTTGTGTAGTTCATCCATTATGAACCTCTTCAAGTCATCACAGCTTCGGATATACAATATGTTTATGTAGGCCAGCAGACCTTCATCAAGCATCTAATAGCCTTCATACTTTATCCATGTAGGATCTTGACTTAGGTATGAGTTCACGGTCTTGAAGAATGCATATGTTTCTTGTACCTTCCTGATTCTTTCTCTGACATCCGTTTCACAGGTGCTTGTTGCTGCCAGGTAAATTGTTTTCATGCTTCAGCTAAGGGCGTCGCCTACCCTATTTTCCTTCCCTTTGATGTGTTTGATTTCGAAGTCAAACTCACTTAGGAAAGGCATCCACCTAGATTGTCTAGCATTGAGTTTTGGTTGATCAAACAGGTGCCTCAACCCACGGTGGTCTATCATATGTACAAATCTCATACCTAGGATGTAATGCCTCCACATTTTTAAAGCATGCACTATGGCATCCAACTCTAGATCATGGGTCACATAATTGATTTCATGCTCATTCAATTTCCTGGACGCGTAGAAAATTACACGTCCCTCTTGTAGAAGGACTCCTCCGAGTCCTTCCTTGCAGACATATATACACACGAGGAAGTCATTATCAGGGTCTGAAATCTTCAACATGGGTGCATGGGTCAGAACGTATTTCAGTTCCTGAAATATTTCTTCACATTCTGATGTCCAAGTGAATTTAGCCCCCTTTTTCTATAGGGCAGTGATTGGACAACCAATCTTGGAAAATCCCTTTATGAACCTTCTATAATATCCCACTAAGCCCATAAAGGATCTGATATCAGATACATCCTTTGGGGTAGGCCATTCCATAATAGATCTGATCTTGTCAGGGTCTACTGATACCTCTTCTTCAGAAATGACATGGCCCAAGTAATGCACTTGCTTCTGGAAAAAGTCACACTTGCTAATCTTAGCGTAGAGTTGATGTTCTCTTAGTACTTGAAGTACAAGTCTAATATGTTCTTCATGCTCTTCCTTGTTCTTGGATTAGATTAGTATATTATTAATGAAAACCAATACAAATATGTCTAGGAATTTGTTGAGTACATTGTTCATCAAGCACATAAAATTGGTAGGGGCATTGGTTAGTCAAAATGGCACCACCACAAATTCATAGTGGCCATACCTTGTCCTGAAGGCCGTTTTGTGGATGTCTTCATCCTTGATTCCGACTTGATGGTATCCAGACCTCAACTCAATCTTTGAGAAAATGGAAGCACCCCCTAATTAGAGATGATTTTAAGGATGGAAATTTATTTTAAAATGTAGAAACCTTGGCAAATCTTACTAATCCTTCATATGCCAACTATAAATGTTTGGCGATATTTTTGTAAAAAATATTCAATTTTTTTAGGATTTTATATAGTTTTTTATAAAATTTTGGCGATATTAAGGTAAAATAATTTTATCCTATAGAATTTGGGTGAATCATTTTTAAAATAGTGAATCTTGTTTTTGGAAAAAACATGGAAAATTAGCCCATGAGAGAAATTTAGCCCCTAAAATCATCCATGCCCATAATTGGTCGAACAAGTCATCAATTCTTGGTAAGGGGTACTTGTTCTTTATGGTTGTCTTATTGAGTTGTCTATATTCTATGCATAGTCGGAGTGTGCCATCTTTCTTTTTCACAAATAGGGTCGGTGCTCCCCATGGAGACACACTGGGATGGATGTAACCTTTGTCCATCATTTCCTTTAGTTGTAGCTTGAGCTCAACTAGATCGGGTGTACTCATCCTATAGGGTGTCCTAGACACTGGCACCGCTCCTAGTGCAAGTTCTATTGAGAAGTCAATGTCTCTTCTTGGAGGTAGACCCGGTACCTCTTCTGGAAACATGTCTCTATACTCTCTTAATATGGGGTGGTCCTCTAGGTTCGGTTTGTCATTCTAAACAGATTGTAACACATGTATTGCATATAGATCACACCCCTTTCTACAATAATTTTTCATTTGAAGGGATGATATTTGTCTCACCGAGATAGGCTTCTGAATCCCTTGGAGGGTCATATTTCTCCCTTCTTCATTTAAACATTCTAAAGTCTTATGGTAACAATCCAACTTAGTTTTATAAGAAACCAACCAGTCCATACCAATCAACAAGTCATAATATCCTAGTGGAAGTATGTTAAGGGTTGCTCGGGTGGGAAATCCATCCATGATGAATTGGAAAGCTAGTATGACCTCTGCTACTTTTATATTGGTTCCAGTGGCTAGTTGTACCAACCATGGCTTAACATGTCTAACTGGTTGCATTTTACACTTATCAACAGTTTGAGGGGCCACATAACTCAAATTAGAACCAGGTTCAATTAAAATAGAAACTAGACGGTTAACGATCATACCTTCCATCTCCACCACTGAAACTAGGTGGTCAGCTTGTTTATTATCCAAAGCCGCATAAATCTGTGGCATGATCCTAGCCACATCATTGACTGTGGTATCTTCTTGGATGTTGTAAATTCTCCTATTGTTTTGTTGTCGGTGTGGGAAATCCCTCATCAGATGTTATTCTTTGCAACCCCAACATTTCAAGGGTTCCCTCTTTGGGTTATTAGTCTTTCTTGGGGCTGATCCAAAAGGTTTATTTCCACTGTGGGAGGGGAAATTATGCTGGTATGCACTTCAAGTAGGAAGGCTCATATTTGAATCCTTCCTATAGTTCTTAAACCTTGAGGATTTAAATCCCTTCTTCTTGAACACCAAACTACTCTACTTCTTCTAGTCCTCGCAAGGTTCTGTCCGACGCCCAAACTATTCATAACAATACCTTGCCTTCTGGATAGTGTCTTCTAAGGTCTTTGGCTCGTCAAATTCAATCCTGTTCATTGGGTCTTAGGTAACCCACTGATAAATCGTTGGAATTTTACCTTTTCATATTTTATGTAGGGGACATACCTCATCAACTCAAGGAATTTATTGATATATTCCTCTATGTTGATCTGTCCCGGCTTGAGTTCATAGAACTCCTTAGTCTTCCCGTTGAATTATTTCTCTGACAGATACTTCTTCTTGAAGTGTTTCTCAAATTGTTTCCATGATAATTCCTTTTCATGGATTCCTTTCACATTCTTAAGATCTTCCCACCAAATGGAAGCCTTTCCATTCATGTTGAAGATGCTTATTCGAGCCTCCAAGTTTTCATAATAGTCATGAACTCTGAAGTACTTCTTTAAACCAAGAAGCCAAGCTTTTGCCTCTTCCCCATTCTCAATCTCTCCATTGAAAGAATGTGGTTTGGATTTCTTGAACTCTTCAGGGTCGCGACTTTTGGAATTCTTTCGCTTCTTTCCTTTCTTTTGAGAATGTGAGCTAATTTTGCTACTAGAATATCCCTTAGAGTTTGTCGTTCCCTTTACAGAGGACTCTCCTGATGAGCGTCCTTTGCCTCCAGGTTGGGCCTTCCTCGAGGTACTTCGCCCTTTGTGGCCACTTATGGGACCACGTTTTTGTATTTCAGGTGGACTTTGACTTCTCTCTGTATGTCGTCGGTCCACAAGGCTGGTTGTAGGTCCATGCTACAGCTGCCTCTATATATCAGATAAGCTCTGCAGCAAGACTGCATTGATTTCCATTTATTTCTCTTGCTCCTTTATCAATCTCTTGTTAAATCTAAAAAATGTCCTGCATCTTAAATATTAATTGACCGAGATCAGCAAGCTATAAATTGACAATTAGTCCTGATGATGAATCCCGATTCGGATTCGAAACTTCGATGAAAAAAATGACACCTGCTCTCTACCTTTTTAAAAATCTAGCTACCTTCATGCGGATTCCCACCACTATCCCTCTCAGAAGATGGGGGTTCTCAACACCATGGCGATAAGGGCAACAATAATTTCTGACAAATAACATCTAAAGGAAGAAATAGACCACTTGACTAAGGTCTTTAAGAACATTGGGTATAAAGATAGAGACATCAAAAAGGCAATGGATAGGAAGGAGAATAGGACCCGTGTACAGAATAATCAAACCTCCAACATAAAGGTCTTTCTTCCTTACATTTGGGGTGTCACATACAAGATAGCAAAAGTTTTAAAAAAGAAAGAAATTACAACCTCCTTCAAACCCCTGGTTACCATCAGACAAAGAATGAAGTCTGTAAAGGACCCTATAGACCAACAACAAGGAAAAGGCATCTACAAGGTCTCTTGTTCATGCGGGAAATGTTACATTGGGGAAACCGAACGATCATTTCAAGTAAGGATTAAGGAACATGGAGCAGACATTAGAAATGAATGCATTCGCACCTCGGCCTTATCAGAACACTCACTTAAGACCAAATATCATGTCTGCCTTGAGGATACAAAGATACTAGAAAAAGAGGATCATTACTACATGAGACGCTTAAGATAAGCTCTAGAAATAATCAAGCACCCCAACAATATGAACAGAGACGGTGGCCTAGAGGTGAGCAGCTTTTGGCACCCATTAATCAACCAACTTAGAGATCCTCATAGATCAAATCAGGTATGACACCTCCCTTCTTCTTTCCTTTCTTATTTAGGTTTTCCTTTGTGTTAGTTCATAGACTTAGGGGTCTAACTAACCGGTATTACCCACTTTATACATTTTAATTATAGACACTTACAACTATATATATCAATAATTAAGTTACATATACCCTAATCATTTGACACTATATATATTAAAACCCTAGTTTCTCTTATATATGTATCCACTTAGTACCCTAAACTTATTAAGATTATTTTTATACAAAAACCTTCAATACTTAGACCTAATAATACTAATAATCATACTAATTACACAATTTAACACTACTAAAAACAATCCTTTGAAATTATTCTAATCAACTAAAACCTAACTCAAAGCTTCCTTTCCATAATGTAGTAATTAGCTCACTAAACTTTATACGCTTAATTCAAACATAAAGTACTAATAAATAATAAAATAAAAAACTATCTAACTCTAACCCTAAAAAACAACCAGACCTTAACTAAATATAATTCAATTAATTAAAAGCACTAACAAAATAAATAAAAATTCAATCTAATTCAAATCCCTACACTTATATTTATAAGTATATATATAAAACTATAACACTATTAAAACTTTTGCATTCAACAACCTAGTAATAATTTAAGATATATTATTAGTTCACTAAACTTTATACATTTAAATTTAAAACATAAATTAAAAGTACTAATAAATAATAAAAGAAATATCTAACACTAACCCTAAAACAACCAAACCTTAACTAAAAAGATTCCTTCTTACATTAACTATAAATATAATTCAATTAATTAAAAGTACTGATAAAATAAATAAAAAGTCAATCTAATTCAAACCCTAGAATTATATATATATATATATATATATATATAACTAAAACACTATTAAAACCTTTACATTCAACCTTAGTAATAATTTATTAATTTATTATTTAGTTTAATTTTTGTTTAAAACTCTATAAATTAGGTTTTAGACAATCGACCTAGGTTAAATCTAAAAAACGTCTTGCATATTAACTATTAATTGACCGAGATCAACAAACTATCAATTGACGATTAGTCTTGATGATGAATCCCGATTCAGATTTGAAACGTCGATGACAAAAATGACACCAACTGTGGATTATCCGGGAAATAACTTTGAAACTCCTCACCACAGAAATATGAAAACAATCTCTTATTGTCAGCCTTGCAACTCTGTAATTTGTCCATAAGGCTCTTTACAGTTTCAACTATATCCGGAGGGGTTTCCACCGCCCTCCTCTCGTGAGACTCTTTGTCTCTATTGTGGGATCCCTCCCCCACTTCATGGTGCATTGCCATCCTTTATGCTTGTGATTTCCTGTGATTCACTGACTGCTGGAGTGATGACAAAACACTTATTGTTAGTCAACAATCAATTATCTTATGAACAACATAGAATTCAAGTCTCTTAAATACACACACGCAGTAGAAAGTTTTATTCTTTCCCTCAATAAAAGTTTAACTAGACTCTTTAGGGAAGTAGTAAGATAAGGTGTCACCCTTAAAATTTACTTTAAACATGATTTTTAAATGACTCATCTTTGAGCCCAAGTAGGCCAAGTGTTGTAACCATGCTCTGATACCAATTTGTAACACACCCAAGGCGGGGCATAAAAATTTTGTTCTTCTTAAGAGAATTAATATCCTCATTCGGGGACTCTAGTCCATTCTTCTCTTCCATGGATTTCCAACCACGGTCTCCATGCTCTGAACCGATCTCAGAACTAGAAGATACCCTCTTCCAAGTCCTTCAGGTTCTTCCATTCCCCCTATACTTGCATATGACCATGGGCTATGACCAAACACCAAAACAACGGGCGCCAAGACAACCATTGCACGAATCCTCCGGAAGGGCAAATCTCTGAAATTCACAATCCGACTTCGCGTGTCCTCGGGGATTTCGACGATCCTGATTCACTTCGGGACTTCGACATTTGGGGGTCCCGGACACTCACACAACCTTCCCTCCTGAAGTACTCCATACTCTGAGTTCCATATCAAGCGTCACATGTCCGTTTTAAATCAATGACTTAGGTTCATTTCAAGACTTCGGCATTCGAGAGCTTCGAACGTTACTGCAGCATTTTCCCCAGAGCATTTTCTTCTGGAGTTAAGGATTGTGCGCCACGTGTCCTTCTCGATCAACGATCCTGGTTTACTTCAGTACTTCGACATTCGAGAGATCCGAACGTTCCAACAATCTGTTCTCCCAGAGTACTTTCTTTTGGAGTCAAGGATCGTGCACCACACATCCTTCTCGATCAATGGTCCTTATTTACTTCATGACTTCGAGGTTCAGGAGATCCAAACATTCCAATAATTCGTTCTCCCGGAGTACTTTCTTCCAGAGTCAAGGATAGTTCTCCACACGTCCTTCCCGATCAATAGTCTTGGTTTACTTCGGGACTTTGGTGTTCGAGAGATCTGAACGTTCCAACACTCCGTCCTCCTGGAGAACTTTCTTCCAAAGTCAAGGATCGTGCGCCATGCGTCCTTCCCGATCAATGGTCCTAGTTTACTTTGGGACTTCAGCATTCGGGATATCCGAACGTTCCAACAGTTGGTTCTCCTAAAGTACTTTCTTCTGGAGTCCAGGATTGTGCGCAATACGTCCTTCCCGATCAACGGTCTCGGGATCCATTTCGGGTGACCCTCTTCTCCTCATTTCTTTCCCCTCACTTCCGAAGTACACGATATGGTAACGTGTGTCCCTCGTAGATCAAAGGCTATGAATCACTGCAACTATTTGAGCTTCGAGAGTTTCAACATCTCCACATTCTCTTTCTCCCAAAGTGCTTTCAACCGAAGTCGACAATCTGTCGACACGTGTATCCCACGGATTGACGACTACAAATCACTTCAAGACTTCGGAATCCCGGTCATTTCACCAACCATTTGGGCGAGGTATGCGTGTGCCAAGGGCTGACACGTAGTTGGGTCAGGGGTGACACGTGCCCTCGTCTCTTTGGTCTGCTCATCCTTCAACCTCCCACAGTTTTTCAGGGACATGATCCGGCCAATACCGATTTGTTCACCGATCGACAGTTCGCAGTGATTGCGGGACCCCATGGTGTTCGTTTTTTATTGGAGATCTCAATCTCTGCAATCCGAAAAGTACTCTCCCAACTCGAACTAATTGTGGTTGTTGATCCTCCATCTTGACGAGATCAATGACCTTTGTGAATTGTGGGCCGTGAACTAGCATGTCCGTTAATTTCATCTTCGCACTCCACAATGATTCCCCACCATCGATCTCTGATCATAAATCGACGATTCACAACGATTGTGAGGCCCAATCTCCAAAATATGGGGAGTGCTCACCCGACTCTGTCTAATCGAGGTCGTTGATCTCTCATCCCCAACGAGATCAATGACATTGATGAATTGTAGGCCAAGAACTAGCATGTCCGCTAATTCTACCTTCATACTCTGCAATGATTCCCAACTACTGATCTAATCTAGCGGATGATGTTTGATTCGTTAATTCCAGTGGGTCTTTGAGTGGATATGACGTCTCTGATGGGTTTTCCTCCCGATGAATGGTTCACATTCATATCCTCCATTAGGTTCTTGATTCATCTATGTCTTTTGTTATTCAGGGAGTTTGGGTAATTCTGACCATCGGGAAGTTTGACATTCCAGACGTCGAACTCCCAAAACTCCAAAATCATTTTTAACTAGCTCCTTTTGAGCTTAGTGCATGATTCCTAGACACAGGTCA
The DNA here is from genome assembly GCA_000966675.3 of Picea glauca. Taxonomy (NCBI): domain Eukaryota; kingdom Viridiplantae; phylum Streptophyta; class Pinopsida; order Pinales; family Pinaceae; genus Picea; species Picea glauca. The sequence continues at coordinate 505,349 of JZKD02S1674449.1, forward strand.
CATGGGCCTTTAGATGACTCTTGAGTTGTGCACTCTATTCTTAGCCGGGTTTAAGTTAAGGTCATGGGAACGAGTTCAAGATCTCTCAGACTACTGGTTTGAAGGAAACATCTTCCTAGTTCGCAGAACCTTAAGTTCTGAAACTAAGCAATGTAAACTCGTGAGGTTTCTGAGACGGTAGCAATGCCAAGAGGCTTGCTCCGATTTTGGGATGGTGAGGTAGCTCCCTGGGGAAAAACACCTTCGAGATTCAAACTGGATCATACAGGAAAAGCATAAGCACAAGTCCTCAAGGAACCAATGTATATACATAATTTAACCTTTTCAATGCAGAACCATTTATAGATAAGTAAATACATGCATGCAACTAATACATCCCAATTCAACACATAAAGTATGGAAACACTTATCAGAACCAGATAACATGAAGCGAAAGCTGGAAAGGGTGTCCATTTCCACCCAACCATAGGCTCAGTCACTCCTAACAGATTTACCACTAGCCACCCCTGAGCTAGACCACAATGCTTTTCGATTG
>JZKD02S1674449.1:519626-542902 GCA_000966675.3 Picea glauca
TGTTGTATCTTCATTTTCATTTTCCTTCATGTCCAAATAACTTCATCAATCTTCTGGTCCAAAACCCATGACTAGGGTTGACATCAATGACAACAACCAATCTTCCAACATCAACTGGTCACCATGCTAGGGTAGTGGCTCTTGGTAACATAGACAAGAGAAAGGGGGTCTCATCACGAGCCAAACTTCTCATCTCCATGAAATGATTGTGGGTAACAATGTCACCACTGGTCACCATGCCATGGCAGTTTCCCCCGGCTATTCTCTTGAAATAAAAAACAATAATATAAAAAGATAAAAGGCATTGAATGGTCTTGGAAAATTTTTCATCCATGACAAGGTGCAGCTCAACCTCTTCAGAGGCACCCACAGGAAATCCATACATTTCCCTATCATCACTGCACATATTTCTCAAACATCCCCATACCACCTCATCCACTTACATGACCTGGATTGGTATTCACTTGGAAACATCCCACGTCCAATGAGAATTAGCCCAATATGACCTCTTGAAACCCTCTCCAAACCTGGCTTGTAGAATAGTATAACGTCTTTGAGCACTTGTCTGGGAAAGGGGAGTTTTATGCACATGTTTAGATAACTTGATTATTAGACATGATTGACATTGCTATGATCCCTGTGACTTATGATCCCATGGAGGATGTACTTGTTGTTGTTGGATTCCCACACCCGATGGATAGGTACGCATGGGGAGATGATTAGTTCAGACCTCCATAGGGCCAAAATCCCACCAGATGGATGTTGAGACCCTAGCCAGGGGAAAACATGTATCAGATTTTTGCACCGGAGAGAGAGGAGGACGTTCCACCAGAGACAACCTGGCAGGCCTGGACCTAGGGGGGTCTTTCCCTCCCACTATGATGTTGGCCTTGGAAGGCCCATGACGTCACCTCTGTGAACCTTGATGTCACCCAACGTTTGATGGACACTTTGGAGGCAATTGTGTGCCAAGTGGCACGTGTGGCTTGATCCAGAGGCCTTGGGAGGCCTAACGTTTTGCTACTGGAGGCCAACATTTCACCTGGAAGGCCCAACATCACCCTAAAAGGGAATGATGTCACCTCTTTTTCTTGATTTAGGGTTTAATTTGTCATTTTATGTAAAACACTAGATATTACATGTAAACTGGCCATGTCAACCTTTTTGACCTAATTTTGAAAATTAAAGGTCATTTTCACTGTATAAATGAGGGTTTTTTCCCTTGTATTTTTCATCGTCTTTGACTCACACTAAGTGAGGTCTAAATTTTTCACCCTACTTAGGGTTTAATAGCTGAAATTTGGTGCACACTTCTTGGAGGAGGCTAAATCTTGGTGTTTTTGGCATTTTTCTTGGTGGGAAGTCTTCAACTAGGCCTATTGCTAGATTATTCTTGGTGGATGTAAGTGAATTTCTACAATCCTTCTTTGCTTTGAATGGCTATGGTGTATTTACTGTGCATTCCTTCCAAGATTATGAAATTGCTAGCTTAAAACCCTAGGAGGTCAAAGCACATGTTATTGTTCTTGCCTTAACAACTTTTCACCTACTAGATTGTGCTAGAAACCCTACTTTCTTGAAGCATTGTGCTAAGGGCCCTACCATTGTATCACCCTAGCATCACTTGCTTCATCAAGCCTCCATTTACTTCATCCTTGATCTAAAGAAGGAGGAAAGTCGCTAGGGCCTAGGGTTACCTACTTCCTAGCGGCCATTTTCGTCCCAGGGTTTAGTGATTGAGGCCTTGGGTTACCAACACCTCAATAATTGACTTTCTTGTCTCTAGCTCTCACATTATCATTTGTTCCTTCAATATTGTCGCTGCTAAAAGTGACTCCATTAACCCTAAAGACATTAATCTAGGCCTTGCACTTGATTGATTGATGAAAACAACTCTCAAAAACTTTTACCTCAAGTTATCTACTAACTTTTCCTAACCCTAGAGTAGACTAATTTACTAACCTACTTCCTGCTATTACAAAATTAATCTACAACCATTTATTGTAGAAATAAAAGCATTTAAAAGCAATTGCAAAGTTGATTTATACATTGTCTATTAGCTTCTGACAACTACTAGTATATTGCTATTATTGAGTTATTATTGTTGGTCATTGTGAAGCTCTTTTGAGGCATTTGTTACGAAGATATTATCTTGTAAACATTGCTATTATAAATTCTACTTGCTTCATCTTGCATCAACTATTGCTTTTATTGACAAGTCCATGGTTTTATGAAGCACTAACATCAATTTGTACTTGCAAAAGATATTGTTTTCTTGTTGCTTTGTTCTAGGCAGGTACATCTAAGCACATGACTGCTTCATTGGCTAAAATCTTGGGACTTTCTGATCAATGTGACTTGTGAGAGGGGATACCTTTTATAGATACTTTAACATTTTCCTTCTTAAAACCCCAGGTCACCGAGGACGTCTCCCCTGGGATATCAACCCTAAATAGAAAGAGGTAAGGTGATAGTGATATGATAACCTCTTGTTATGCCAATTTGCCTTCCCTTAGCCTTTTCCTTTGCAACAAATACAAATTGTGGAATAACAGTGTTCATTGTCACGAATCCTAACTCTATCCTATGTTTGAGATTCTTCTTAAAAAATTGAAAATATCTATAATAAGAATATTTATCAGATACGATTTTTATAATAAGGAATTTGAGATATCTATGCTTTGAGTACCAAAAATTGTTAAGAATACTTATGAGAGATACATTTTTATAATAAGGAATTTGAAATATCTATGCTTTGAGTTACTCAAAATTGTTGGATCTATTGTGTGAAGTTACCTATTATAACATTTAAATGAAAAAAAATATAATAATGTTGGATAGGGTTTACTAAAATAATACGAGTAAGTAAGTGGGCTATTCAAATCTCTTATTTTATTGGTGATAATGTACCCTTTGACTTCATATTATTAGTCCTTGCCTTTGGCTAGGGACTATAGCTTATGCCTCGCGGTCAACTATTATTGAATGGGTATAACTTGTTCCATTGAATGGGTTTTACTTGTTCCATTTTGGTTTATTAGTTGGTTCATTTTGTACCTTGTTCCCAAACGTTTCTTAAAAATAAGCATTATTCACATTTTTTGAAAAAACAATTTTATTTTCCTAATTTTCTAAATTTGCGAGTTCAATTTATGATTGGTTAAAATCACATTGATTTGACTTTATTTCCCTAGTATGCGTCCATTTTTTAGTTGTTTTTCAGGTTTTAAAAAATATTAAAAAGAAAAACAAAATTAAGGAGTGGGCAATTTAAAGGTTATGACACAATGCATGATCTTGACATTGCAGGGCTCTGTAGTTGATGCTCTATGCATATGGATCTACATATGCTCTGTGCGATTATGCAGTCGATGCTCTGCTCTGTTCCATTTCTTAGTGTGCTCCTCACGGACTCACCGCATCTCTCATCACCGCCTCAAAAGCCTCTTGTTCTCCTCTTAGTAGCGTTAATATAGATCCATCATTTTTTGCTAAAATTATGTGTTTGTCATGCCAGAGCATCGACCCTTTTCAATTTTCATTCGACATTAGGAAAAATTGGATTGTAGATGCAATATTCCTACCCAACTCATCTGTAGTTTCTCCTTGGGAGTATTGAATCCCTAGCTCAGTGGGAAAATTCCAAGTGACCTCTATTCTCATGTTGCGTGTTCGCCCCAAAGTTTTGCATCAATGATTTGGACTTTTACAATGGAAAGCAATTGTTCACAAGTATCTTTTTCAGGTATTTCTTCCATGTGATATTGATTTTATTTGAAGATTATTTCACCACTATAGAAAAATCTTCTCAATTGCATGCCTTCAAGTCATATGATAATTACAAACTACCATACTCCAATGTACAAATTAATTTCCAGATACATTTTTTAGGAGTGAAAAATTATCTTATTTTGCAGAATGGGATTGTGAACTTACCTGAACTTGTAAGCAATTTTATGGTTGGAGTGCGGGGACCAAATTGATTTTACATTTGAAATATTAAAATTAGCTTACGAAAACCGTACTGAAAAATCTTTGTCAAAATTCAATTTCCATTTGTGTCTTAAATGTTTTTGGTGCTAGGCTCCATCTGTGTCAATTAACTGTAATTTAATGTCAATGGTGCAATTTATCTAGCACATCTGCAGACAGTGCAACTGCAATAGAAGATGTCATGGCTACAAATGGCCTCTATAGGAGCCCAGATAAGGACGCCATGTCCCAACAAGAGGAAATATTTCATGCAAAATCCAAGTCCTCTAGTTCAACTATGGAAATCTAGCCAAAGTGAAATCATAAACTTTAGGCAAGCCTTAGGAAACTGACAATTGCCCATGTTTCCTATCCACAATATCCTCGTGATTCCCAACTCTGGATTTCCTGCCAATTATCCCATAAAAATCATCTACCATTCTACATCTAAAATTAATGTTGGTCAAATATTCAAATCCTCAAATTCTACCAACAATTCCTTGGTTCACGGACGAGATCAAGGAAATGAACCTTAGGCGTGCTTCTCAATCCAATTTCCAAGGAAAGGAATCCTTAAATTATTTACCTGAAATTGTACAAACCTTCAATGCAACTTTGCCTACTTACACAAAACCTTCTTGGCTAAATTTATCAGCAAAAGATAAAGGCATTTATACTTATTCTCCTCAACCGAATCTTAGCCTTTTGTATCGACTATCTTTGGCTCATGCACGTCATGCAATTGTTTCTTTCTTTAAGCCCTCAGTTTTTCTCAGCATGTTATACATGGACAAGATCCATCTATTTGTAACAAAAGTTGAAAAGAAAATCCTGAATTAGCCGAAATGTATCTCTTTCAAAATTCCTCTCAAGCGTTTTCCAAAAACACAAAGAATCAGCCAGGAAAATTCTTCAGATGTGTAGACATGAAAACTTATACAATCAAGATATTCTCTTAAATATTTCTCATTTTACAAAATTTCTAGCAAAGAATACTAAGAAAAATTCCAAAATAGACTCGTTCAACAGATGTGAGAGTTGACATAAAATTTACCGAAATGAAAACAAGAAGCTTACCATAAATTTTTTATTCTTACATATTGACAACAAATATTTGTTCATTCTGGATTCAAACGGAAATTTCTGTCAAGAGGACATCTTAAATCGTCACCTGACACATCGCACATCTTCGATTGCTGAACGAAATGCCTTGCTACATGAGGACTGTCAACTCCCATATAAGTATTCAACCTGAGACAATAGTGTACAAGGTGTCGTTGCTAGCCTTTTTTTACATTGTTTCCCATTATTATTAGTATTAATATTTTTATAAATCACTTTTATTATTAGTATTATCTTCTTCACATATTTCACACTCTTGTATTTCACTTTCTTCGGACTGATGAATGTAGAAATCAATCTGAATCACAAAGTTGTTATTATCACTTGTGCCCTATTCTTTATATTGTGGAATCTCTTCTCATGTTTTATGATTCCTCACAAGGTAAGCTTCTCCATCCATACAAAAGTATTTGTCTCTAATTATCCTCGTTTTATTATCTTGGATACCATGGAGACTTTGTGGCAGTGGCAGGGGTCACGTTGTTGATTTTTTTTCCTTCGCTTTGGCTTCGTTTTTTCCCTTAGAATCAATCATATCAACTTCCAAAGGTGATAGACATTGGATCATAGTGGTAGTGCTACCTGTATATAATTGGAGATATTCCTTATTAGAAGTACTAGAAGGCCATGATATAATAGTGAGCTATATTTCCTAGTCATATTGTTTTTTTCTAGTTTAAAATAAATTCATAAAATCTTAACATAACAATGGTTCATCATAAATGTAATCATCTTAGTCATGATAATTTGTAATTAGGGTTTCTCATTAAAATTGGTTCCAATGGTTTTTGTTTTCTTTTGAGTTGATTTAGTAAATTATTTTAGTTAACCTTTTTCATGTTGAGAGAGAATCCATGATTACACAAAACACTTAATTGTATTACTGCACTATTACACACATACATAGGTAAATATATAGCTGGATTCAGATCCAACCGATTCCATATTTGGAGGGAGTGGTTGAGAAGATATCTCAACAGCCTCCTACAAATCTTCAACCAACCCAATCTAGTCTCCTAAAGTAAGCTTTATTCTAACACCCTCCCTTAATGCTTACTTTACAAATTACAATACTTAATCACAATTACAAAAAATTACAACACTTGAACTTTCGTCGGTCTGTCTGGTCTTCCTCAGCATTGAAACTCACTCTGCAATCACATGGCTTCCGCTCTTTCTTCTTCCTCTTCTTCGAGCTTTCCATCGACACATTTAAAGTCAAAACGCCTTTGGCCATGTTTCTTGCACTTGTATACTGGACAATTTGACAACTTGGCTCATCGGGGCTTCCATGATAAAAGTTGACAACTATTGATGCATTCTATGAACTTGCCTTCATCTGTCGGATTTTTTCTTTCGGTTGTCCTTCAGTATCTAGAAGAAAAGTTTGGATACAGAATGCCCTCAACATTCCTTTACACAAGGTGACTTCCAATAAAAACAATATACTTGATACTGGGGCTGCCAGCTTGCATCAAAATACAAGTTCTTATTTTTACATAAACACTTACACACAAAACTTTAAACTCACTAGATAAATGTAACCTGTAATTGTCGATCTTGGAGCACCGAAGTACACCAAGAGTCTACAACTTATAACATACTCGACATAATCAAACTAGTAACTTGCTCTTGTGGCACCGAAGAACACACAAGAACTACAAGCTTGAACTACATCACTATGTTCAAAATTTGGTTCTTCTTTACAACTTAAACAATATAAAAATAACAAATTTGACATAAAACTCTGACGAATGCAACCAAGAAAGGAGCAAAAGTTGTCGTGGACTTCGTACAACAATGACTCTGCAGTGCCAACCGACAGGCTGTAAATTGTAATACGGCTCACGTCCTCTACTCTTCTTCCAATATATAAATATATGAACAACCAAACACCAATTATAATTTGGGAGCCGCGTGCCATGGACTGGATTCGATCTCTGGCTTCTCGCGAGGCATAAATAATAGCTAATTCCATGGTGGCTCATATTGTTGTGCTTTTGCATATGTGAATATATTACTGGATCTCCTCCTTTCAGTAGCAGATCGCAGATCGCAGATTGTCTTCAACAACGAATTGTGACTGCTACAGCTTCTCTCTGTAACAGTTTTCAACAATAATTTCTAGAAAATCGGCCCAACAACAAACGATGGTGTCTGCAACGACACTGAGAATGAAATGGCAATGAATTACATAATAATAAATTTCAGAAATGGTATTTCTACAGCATCTCTGCACACAGGCTTCATTGTTTCTCCTCGACTGGCGACTCGTCTCACTTTCTATTCTTCACACTAGAAGTAGTCTCACTTAACACATTGAACAATTAACACACATAAATAAAAAAATTCAACACTCCTAATCTATGTATGTACAGGAAAACAACCTCTCAATCTATTTCATATTCTTGGGCACTCCCGTGAGGGATTAAGCCCAGCCAAGCTCTGATACCAACTTAGAAGTTGAGAGAGCATCCATGATTACACAAAACACTTAATTGTATTACTGCACTATTACACACATACATAGGTAAATATATAGCTGGATTCATATCCAACTGATTCAATATTTGGAGGGAGTGGTTGAGAAGATATCTCAACAACCTCCTACAAATCTTCAACCAACCCAATCTAGTCTCCTAAAGTAAGCTTTATTCTAAAAATATCAACTTCCAAAGGCGATAGACATTGGATCATAGTGGTAGTGCTACCTGTATATAATTGGAGATATTTCTTATTAGAAGTACTAGAAGGCCATGATAGAATAGTGAGCTATATTTCCCAGTCATATTGTTTTTTTCTAGTTTAAAATAAATTCATAAAATATTAACATAACAATGGCTCATCATAAATGTAATCATCTTAGTCATGATAATTTGTAATTAGGGTTTCTCATTAAAATTGGTTCCAATGGTTTTTGTTTTCTTTTGAGTTGATTTAGTAAATTATTTTAGTTAACTTTTTTCATGTCTCTCAAATTCATAATATATCAATGGTACAAAGTTTCATATAATAATTCTTTGAACTTCAGTCAATCCTCCTTGGGTGGATTTTCTTAGATTATATCTTTTAATCTCTTTGCAAGTGATTATGTTACCTTACATGTTACATAGTTAATGAATTGCTAAAATATATACTTAAAAAATAGTCCTTAAATTGTTTCTTTATAAATCAATTGATATGGAGTGTGTATGTGCCTGGGCATTTTAGAAAGCAACTTTTTCATCGGCTTGTAATAGGGAACATTATCTAATGGCAAGTTTAATTCTATCTGCACATAGGTGAATAATGCATTTATGCTTTTGAGGTCCTATGGGAAGAGGGTCCAGGTGCACATGTCTGTGAAATTACAAAGATTAAAGTTAAATATATATGTTTACTAACATCGGGAAGCCTTGATTCTCACCTCGGAGTAGAGTTTTCTCATTTATTCCCAGACTAAGAATATAAGAAAGTTGAAGAAGTGATGTTCACATTAGTTCTAACACCTAATTAGTTAAAATGTTATGTTATGTAAGGGCCATGTTATGTTATGTAAAGACCTAGAAAAGATTTGAAAGAACAATAATGAAAAATATCAATAATTTTGTATCTCAAACTTATTTATTTTATTTTGAATCAATATCCATTTTGCAATGGTTATTGCATGTTTTGAAATCATTGACAATTCTAATTTCCTTTACTGGGTTTATGCCTTCTCTTTGGCTTCATTTTCGCCATTGGAATCAAACATCTCAACTTCAAAAGGCGATAGACGTTGGATCAAAGTGGTAGCGATACTTGTATATAACTAAAGATACTCCTTATTAGAAGTACTAGAAGGCCATGATAGAACAGTGAGCTATATTTCCCATTTTTATTGTTTTGTTATAGAATTTTGTTTTGTTATGAAATATGATAAGGAAGAAAGTATGTAATTAGTATGGACTTATTGTAATGGAATCTCATTCTTTCATTTTCTTTTTGAAGCACCTTTTATATATTTTCCCATTGTGGTTATGTGGTCGGTTGTAACCGCTTCTGTTGGAAATTCAGAAATCTTGGTTATAGCCTTGTTTAACCATTCTTGAATATAATCCCTTAAGGGGGCAACAATTACTTCTTGCTTTACTTTGATATTTCACAATTCACTCTCAATGTCTCTATAGTCAATAGCTAAATTTTGAAATATAGTCTCAATTTCCTCATTTTTATTTATGTACTCAACAAGCCAATTATCAATGTCATCATAAGTATACTCAACCATATTATTGAATTTTTCGACCGATGATTTCTTCAAATTTTCGACTTGCCCTCGTTGTGCAAATGGTTGTTCGACTAGTATCGGTTTCAAAGGCATTGCACACCTCTTCATATTTCATGAGAATTTTTTACAGGAAAGGCATTTCCTCATCATTGCATATGAATATTTAAAATTTGATGGCCAATAATACCCCGTTCTTATTATTCTATGGGTAGTAGTGGTTGGTGCAAAATTTCCTCCACGTATTCCTTCATGAAATTGTTATATCATTTCTTGATCTTTCATTTCATCTACACACCTCAATAGCATACCATCATAATTTATTTTGAACAATATTTCTGCAATTAATACATGATTGGATTTAATTTTCAGAGCTATACTTTCTTTGGGAGTCATATTGAATGGGAACAATCCAGATCTTAGATAAAAAAAAAATGATGTATTTGTAACATTCAGAATTCAACACAGGTTTTCTTGTTGAGATTGAGACCACCCCATTCAATGCATCGTTGTCTGCAATGAGCTTGTGCAATCCATGTTCTTTAACTTTCTTTAAAGGTTTGATCTCGATATCATACTCTTGAATCTTGGCCAACCAATTTTCCCATTTTCCCTCTCTTAATTGTTGGTTTAGGAGAATCTTCACTGGAGAAGATGGAACATATGATATAACATGGGAGTTTAAAATATAAGTCCAAAAATGTGTTGCTGCCTTAACAAGAGAGACTATTTGCTTCTCCAATTCTGGATATTTTATCTCATATCATGGAGGGTTTTACTTAGGAATCTTATTGGTAATTCTTCCCCTTTAGAATTTCTTTCTGTAATTACTGAATCCACGACCCCTTTTGTAGCAAACGAGTATTAAATAAAATCTCTTTTAAAATATGGACTGATTTCTCGTTTAATATTGTTAAATGCATTATGAGTATCTGAAGTCCATTCAAATCTCTGGTCCTTTTTTAGCAATAAATTGATTGGCTTGACAATGCTTGCATAATCAGGGACAGATCTTCTCACAAAATTTATCTTTCCAAAAAGTAATTGCACCCCTTTGTTTGAAGATGGAGGATTCAATTCATTAATGGCTCTTATTCTTTCAATATCGATGTAAATTCCTTATTTACTAACTACGTGTCCCAACAAATTTCCTTCAGATACTACAAACACACATTTCTTCGAATTAAGAGAGATCCCATATAATCTACACTTTTCAAAAACTTGCCTCAAATGATGAATGTGTTCATCCATTGTCTTGGAATGGATGGTAAGATCATTTTGATAATCAACCATAAATTTCCATATCAAATCTTTGAATGCATGATCCATGGCCCTTTGAAAAGTAGCTCCAACATTCTTTAAATCAAAGGGCATGTGAGCATAAGAATATGTCTCCCACAGTGTTATAAAAGAAATCTTGGGCCTGTCCTCCTCTGCCACCAATACTTGATTGTACCATGAAAAACCGCTTAACATGGTCATACAAACCGATCTAGTAACTTGTTGAAGCAAGAATTCCATGTCAGGAAGATGACAGTTGTCTTTGATGCTTTCTTTATTCTCTCTTAAATCAACACATATTCAAATTTCTCCAGCCTTTTTCCTCACAACTACGGGATTTGAGAGCCAATTTGAATGTCTAATGGGATATATAATTCCAACATTTTTTAATTTCTCCAACCCCACTTTTACCAATGGATTCAATTTGGGATTCATCATTCTAATTTTCTTCTTAAAAGGCTTTTCCCCTTCTCTCAATGATACGATATGTTGGAATATGGATTTTTCATATGCCTTAATATCATCATAACTCCAAGAAAATATATCATAATATTCTTTGAATAAGGTAGTATATTGGTCAATCTCCTCTGATGTGTAATCAATCCCAAGATTCACATATTTTGGGGGATCCTCAGTTCCAATATTTATTTTCTTTGTTTCTTGTACCTTTTGAGATGATACTTCTTCTTTGAGATTCTTTGCTTTATCATCTCTTGTAAAAAGTGACTTTGATTTTACATAGTCCTTTGGAACAAGGGAAACACTATTATCATTCTCCTTGTAATTATTTTCCTTGGCCAAGAAATCATTTAATTCTTCATCATTTTCAAATACCTGAAGATATTCTTGATTGTCAGGCACCGAAGGTTTGAAAATTCTTTTGACTTGAAATGAACTTTTTCTTTGAATGTCCTCTGGATTATATAATGAATCAACAAGCACCAATGAATCCGCCTTTTGATTTTTCTCTCTAGGGACAAAAGATATATTGAATGAACATAAAGCCTCCATCAATTTGTTTACTCTTTTAACATACAACTTGAGTTTTTATTTCTTGATATTATATTTTTGAATGACTTGATTTATAACCAATTCAAAGTCGCCAGTTATAATCAAGTGTTCAATATTCATTTCCAATGCTAGAATCATCCCTTGAATTAGTTCTTCATAATTTGTTTCATTGTTGGTACATGGAAATTCCAGTCTGATAGCATGTGGATATATGACTTTATCGAGACTTTTAAGTACAATTCCAACCCTGCCCCCTAAGCTTGAGCATGCACCATCAAATGGCATTCTCGAATATCTAGTAAAATAATTATCTTCTTGTTTCAAACTTTTTGATTGCTCCAAATCAAGTATAGCATAATTTTCCAATACATATGTCTATGTAATCCCACATCATTTCATTATCTTTATTTTTAAATGAAAATTGTTTGATGGGCTCACGAGGAACTTTCAACATTGTCCCATCTTTTTTTGGCAACATCATGCAACTATCGTCATTCATTATGTAACCACCGATCATTGAAGACCAGTCTCTTCCAAGGAATACTCTGTATACTAGAGGAAGATCAACCACTATGATAGTGAAAATAGTGTTAATATGGGGGGCGACAATGATCCAAGCATAGAAGTCCTTGATTTCTCCATAGGATGGTACTTTTATGGAATCGATTTCATAAATACTTTCGCCTATTTCATAATATTTGGTACAACTCATACCGAGTGCTTCCATTACTGCTAGGGGCATGATCTTATTCTTCGCTTTGAAATATATCAAATAGTTGTGAAGCACAACATAATGATTTTCAATCAAGATATAAAAGGGAGAAAATTTATCTATCAACTTAACAGCTGATATGGTTTGATTATACCTTGGATTTGCAATAACAACTTCCATTCTTTCGCCTGCTTCATCTAAAAGTTTGAGAATATTTTCTCTATGATGCAGAATCTTTACCACTTCCATGAAGAGTAGAGTGATTCTCAACTAAGATCACTGACCACATTATACATAATTTGAGGAGTATTTACAATTCTTTGTTGCTCACTTGATTTATTCTTCTCTTTTTCTTTTTCTATATTTTCCTTTGGTTTGGATTTATTTGATTGTCCTCGTGTTTGGAAAACATTGTCTCGTGTGATATTATTTTCTTCTTCTTTTTCAAACATGTACATGGATTTCTCAAATCCATCCGTCTCTACAGATTCAAGAATTTTTTCTTGAATATAGTCAGCCTCTTACTCAATAACTTGTTCATCATAAGATTCTTCAAGTATTACTGCATTGGGATTAGGTGCCCTTGGGATTATCTGTCTCTATTAATCATTGGTATTCTCAATTCTTGTCCTCTGTTCTTGAGTAGGATTTATTCTTTGTTCTGGAATTGGCATCCTTGAATCAGGCATGAAATTTTCATTTCTTCTCAATCTAATTATTTCATTCTTTGTCTCTTGTGCTGCAACAGGGTCAATTTTTACATTTGGTATGGTCCTTTGAAAAAACCTTCTCTGACTCCTTGAATTCTGAGATGGCATGTTTTTTTATCCTCGTTCTTCTTTGAACTTGATGCCCCCTGATTAGAAATGGCCAAATTATCTATTTTTCTTCAAAATATCAGGGTCAGCTCCTGTTTCAAACATGATTTCTTCCATCTCTATGGATCTTCCCATTGCTTCATATAGGTTTTCAATTTGAGAGGCTCTAATATAAAATTTTGCATTGGAAAGCATGGCATTATTATAACAACTGAGTACTTCCAGAGCATTTGGAATTTGTTCTTTTGGTATTTTGTTCAATGTTTTATTGAATCTCAAATTAAAATCTCGAATTCTTTCATTTTTTCTTAGACAAATTTGATTAAATTTTATGAGAAGAGTATGGTAAGCAACTGGACGAGCAAACATATTCAAAAACATAGTTTTAATATATTCAAATGACCTAATCGATCTTGAGGAAATGACGTGTACCATTCATAAGCTTGATCGACCAACGTTTGGAGAAATTATATTACATTACATCATCATCTTCGATAAGATGGAAATCACAAACATCCAAGAATAAATCTACATGTCCTTTTGGATCAATCACTCCATCCCCTAATAATGTCTTCAATGTCCCCTATGGAAGAATTGGGATCACATGTTGTTCTCCCTGGAGGTTTAGAGGAGAGTCCCTTACCCTTCTCCTTGGGATTCTATACCTTTCTTCGTGTCTTTCTTCTCATATTTCTTTGTATTTCTTCACGTCTTTCTTCCCTATCACCCATTCCTAAATATCTCTTCTCTTCTTCAAAAAGACGTTCTTCAACTTGCAGTCGCTTACTCCTACTTCCAGTCAATGGCCCTTTATATGTGTCTGACTTCAGTTTATTTTTTGTGATTGAGCTCTTCGAATTTGTCTTTCGTCTCTTCTTTTTCTTATGAGGATTTCTTGTTCTTCTTCTTGAACAAGAGACTTCCAAGATCTCTCTAACTCTTCTCAAATTTGGGTTGTGCTTATTGCAAGATTATATAATTGATGCATAATACTTCTATGGTTTCCCAATCCAATTTCTAGTTGGGGATGATTAGGTTTGTAGCGCATCTTTTCAACTACCATGGCTTAATCACTCTTAAAAGGAAAATTTAACACCACTTGGTACATAACTCATACAGGTATTAAAAATCCCATGCATTTAAACAAATAAACACATTCTACATAGAGTATTCATATGAGTCGTTGATGTAATTAACAATCAATAGCGTTTCATATTAATTCATATACACAGCGGAAATCATGATAACATAAGCAGCAGAATCATGCAAAACATGATTAAAGCATCATCAGATACTTATCTTTTAACAGTGATAGAATCCACCAACCAAGTGTAGACCTTCCACGAACCTCCTAGCCTTAGACCGCACTTCTCATTAGCTCAGCAATGGGTCACCCCCAAGCTGGGACTAAGCTCCACCCCAAGGCAAGGAAATCTAGGCTAGGCTGAGGTTACAGGGAAAATAACAGATAAGATCTGGAAGGATTCTTCCTAGGATGCCATCTTACGCCCACTACTATAAGACTCTCATTCCCCACATGCATGTTCCACCCGGGAGAATACACCTTCACAAGCACAGTCCATCGGTGCTAACATCCCTCTCTGGGTCTTGACAACAGGACAGATCAGGAAGTCTCGGAGCCTGAAGCTGGTGTTGAACACTCTCTGAAAGAAACCTCTTCCAACAACATCCCCCTCCCTCACCTAGAGAGAGATCAAACATAGGATCAATCACAACTCGCACTGGCCATCAAGCCACGTGCAGTCTAGCTCTGCGTGGTCACCATAGCCAACTGGAAATACAAACATGGCCTCTCAAACAAGGTCCAAGACTCAGAATGGAGGGTGAGACCGGCTCTTCAGAAACAAACACAAGCTTCTCAGCTCACAGAATAGAGGTGTACTCGGATTAACAGAGACAAACACAGGCTTTCCAACTGGTTCAACAATGGCGGAATGGTCCAGGGTCACGGCTTCGGAACAGAGCCTCCACGCATAGGTTTGATCAGTTGGACAGAGGATGTGCATGGACTATCAAAGACAACACGGGGTTCTCGACTCTCAGGAACGCACAAGGTATTATTGTAGTGGATGGGTCGGTCGTCCTGTTCCACGCTCCCTACCCGCTCAGGTAGTCTGGTGGAATGGAGGAGGAATCCTTCTCATGGCTCATCCTGGCTGTTTTATTCGCATGCACCCTGGTTGACACTTGTCACCCATGGAACTGCATGCGTTCCACCCGCACACATCACCCTTGTACATCCTCCCCTTGCCAGAAACTTAGGATAAAACATAAATGGCACATGTTCTTTTTGGAATAATACTAAAATATTATTCCTAGGCTTAAGCCCCCTAGGCTTAGCCCCTAGGCTCAACACTTAGCCCCTTTTCCCACCTTCCAGCCTCTAATTCCTTGCCCACTCTATGGATGCTTAGCCCCCCTTCACTCATTCATCGTGGTCGGTCTGCACATGGCAGTGTTTATATTTTATTAATTGTTGTGTGTGATGACATATACAACAACAAGTTCCTGGCCTTCAACACTCAGGCTCCTTGGCCTAACAAACACATAAGCCTCCAGCTTATAAAAACTTGGCTCACCAGCCTATAAAACATAACTACAATTCCTTTCATAACATGGTTTACAACGGGGCTCGACCTTGGGGACACTACAAGGTTGAGGCAAAGTCATGAAAAAAATTGGTCTAAAACCAATCTTTCAAATTCGATCCCTAGTGGGGTCGCCAAAAATGTTTGCGTTTGAATCTGTCAGGACCGAAACATCAACCTCACAAGGATATGAATCCCCTTGTTTTTTTAGAGAGGTGGTACTCCTCTTTGGCTTATGATTTTTATATAAAAAATAGTATGGGACTCTGTCAAATGAATGAATCCAACTCTTTATGGCTCAACAAAATTTAAGATACTAAAAATTAAAAGATTTATATATATGGATAATTCCTGAGAAGTGGACCATGAACCTCAAATACCACACAATATAGAAAATGATAAAATCCTCACATCCATCATAGTTTAATAAGAATTATGATAACATTCAAAATAAAAGAAATAGTCGAATGGCACCAGAGAACTTTGAAAGAGTACTTCTTATTAAGCTCAAAAGAATATTTTGATAGATCGAATTCAAATATTCTATACTCAAAACTTGGAGTTATAAAATACAATCAAAACTGATCTCGACTTAGTTCTCTAGGATTTCTCAAAAATGATAATGTTTGTTACAATACTTGAAATTTAAATGAGTTTGTCCTTTAATGGACTGGGATTGGGGCTCCCATGGACCATAAAAATATTTACAAGAAAATCGATGGAGAGAAGAACATGGAATGGAGCACGAGCAACATGATATGGAAAGAAGACAGTGTGGAAGTTATCAAAATTCGGTTATACTTTTCCAATGAAAGAATAAATATAATTGTATGAAATATGATAAGGAATAAAGTATGTAATCAGAATGGACTTATTGTGATGGAATCTCTCTCTTTAATTTTTTTGTTGAAACAACTTTTATATATTTTCTCGTTGTGGTTATGTGGCCAATTGCAACTGCTTCTATTGGAAATTCAGAAATCTTGGTTATAGCCTTGTTTAACCATTATTGAATATAATCCCTTAAGGGGGCAACAATTACTTCTTGTTTTACTTTGATATTTAACAATTCACTCTCAATTTCTCTATATTCAATAGAGAAATTTGCAATATATTCTCAATGTCCTCATTTTTATTTGTGTGCTCAACAAGCCAATTATCAATGTCATCATAAGTATACTCAACCATACATTCAAATTTTTCAGTCGATGATTTCTTCAAATTTTCGACTTGCCCTTCAAATTTCTCCCTGCTCATGAGAATTGCATTTCATATTAAGTTTGGATCTGAAACTTCAATAGTGGTTCCTACAATATCCAAACCAATAATATTTGAGAATGCCTCAGTCTTCTTCCATGACAATTCTTTTAATTGATTGGACAACCCATTTCATGTATTAATTATTTCAATCCAACATGACTTTAATTGTTTCATATGGATCTGGGAAGGTAAATATTCATGTTTCCTTCTATGATCTGTCATTGTCGAGAATTTTTCTATAAACATAGCAACTCCATCTGTGAAGAATCCTTCATCATTGTTCAAGTATGCATTTAGATATTCTTTAGTGTTTTGAATTCTGAGCCCGAGAGCAGAAATTTTTTTCACCAAGTCCCATAAATCTAAAATGAATGACATTCTTTTCTTTATATTATTTTCAACAAAGTTTCAAGTAGCAATGATTAAGCTTGAAATTCATTTTACTCTTAGATTTGACTCCGGAGTTCCTTGAAGAGTTCACTCAAGTTCTATCATGGAAACTAGGGTAGTTAATATAGGTGGAGGCATGAGAGTTGCCTCCAAATCTTTGAATATCTCCTTAAGCCTGAGATTTTCCTCTTCTATATTAGTTATTGAAATGTCCAATGCATCCCTTGTGACTTTATGAATTTACTATAATTTTGACGAAAACATGTTTTTAGTATCAATGGTGGACCATGACTTTCCTTTCTTATTCTTCGAGGTTCTTTCAAAGGTCAATTTCTTTGAAGACCTATCAAATAAAAAAATTTCAACAGAAAAGGTTTATTCATCAGCGAAGACTTTATCTTGAACAACTAATGCAACATATTGTACATTTTCTTGGGTGTGTTCTTCTTCATCAGAGAAGACTTCATCTTGAACAACCAATACAAAGTATTGTACATTTTATTGGGTGTGTTCTTCTTCATCTGGGAACCAGATATTTTCAATGTCAACATCTAAATCGATATCATCAAGCAAAATATCATTTTCAGGTGCATTTTTTTCTTCTCCCTCTTGGTGAGAATCGACCCTTTTCCTTTTCAATGCTAATTTATGGGGTTTTCTAAACTTCCACGAGGAGGATTTCTTTCTCCATCATCACCTGAATTGTTACTTGGGGTTTTTCTTTGTTGGGTCGTTGCAGAATGAGGATTTACTTTAGGCAGAAGACTTCTATGAGAAACGACACATGACTGGGTGTTTCTTTCACTTGAGGGTTTCCCTCTTTGCTTATAATGTTTTGTAGTGCTCACGGTTGTCTCTATGTCACCAGAATTTTTATCAACACCTTGAACATGAGGGTCGTGACTATCACCCTCTTCCTCCCCAAATGTGAGTGTATTGATCATTTTGGGGATGAGCTAGACTTAAACCACATGATTATAAAAAATATGGTTAGGGTCAAACCCCTTGATTTCTTCTGCAAAATTCAAATTAAACTAGTCAAAGTAACATGCATATTCATCAATTTTAGAAATTCCTTCAAAAGAATTTCACCAACTCTCCAAGTCAGAGGAATGAACTATTTTTTCCTTCTTTCCTAAAAAGTGTGAAACCAAAACTTATATAGCCTCGCCGCCTTTATGATAAAAAAATTGTCTCACACATAATAAGGAAAAAATATAGGATTTTCATGAGAACAGAAGATCCTAATGATGTTGTAATTATCCATTTTTTCGAGAATTCCCTTTTTATCCAAAAAGGTGGATGCTTCCATTGAAACCTTGGAAGTATCTTCTCGAAAGAGTAATTTCTTAAATTCAGAGACAAAATCATTGTAAACTTCATAAAAATAATGGATGACTTCCTGCCTCCAGAGAGCTTGATACCACATAGTCACGGGGTCAAGTTTTGAGTTTACCCTTTTTCCAANGTAAACTCAAAACTTGATACCACATAGTCACGGGGTCAAGTTTTGAGTTTACCCTTTTTCCAACTCTCAAACCTTTAAAAATATGTCAAAATGTGATATAAAATACTAGATAAGATGCCATATATAATTTTTTCTCACTTCTGAAATTCATTAACTGTGTAGAAATTGCATTCGATATGATCTTTTCCCAATCAAAAACAACATTCTCATGAACTGTAAAATATAAAATATATAGGGCCAATCGAGGAATAATTATTGTAGAATCCTAACCTATAACTCTAGTAAATAACCAAACAATTTATCGATAAGGATCCTTTAAAGAACTAACATGGATTCTAGATAGGTCATTCAATATTGTAGTAGGGTCTTGTAAATATTCCTGCAAGAGCTCAATTCCATTATTTTTCCCTCTAAGAAAAATTTTGTCATCTTCTCCTTTGTACATTAAGTTAAGCTCTGGTAGTTTTAACATCTTTTTGAAGACATAAGGCGCCAATGAAATAGGGTGGTCGCTTTGTAGTGGAATGGTTCTTCTATTCTGGACAAATTTGTCAATGCACCAAGTGACAATATCTTTGCACTCGAAAACCTTAGGGACACAACCATCGAGAGCTATTCCTGATGTACAAACCTTACTATTATATTTATCTGGCAACGTTGAATAATACCAATATGCCATCGACTAGTGTTAATTGTGATCTTCTCTGGTGAATAGATTCAAGGCATCCCCGTAGAAATGTTGTTTTCTTTCAACCATCTTCAGTTGGTTGACAAAATTATCTGTAATGCTGCTCAAAATGGTGAAACACTATTTTATGTTAGATCTTTGATGATAACATTAACCTGAAATAAATGAGATTTTCCTCAATAGAAACATCATTAATAATGACCTTTTCAGAATTTAATTTAGCAGTTGAGTTCATAGAATTAGCATTTAATATGACTCGAGAATTGTGAAGAGAAAGGATACGTCACAAAAGGGTGGAGGAGTGGAAGATTTCAAATGAGAATGTGAGTCTGTGAATCCGAGACTCCACTGTGATAAGAAAAATGGCTAACTATTGATTCTTTTTGGATGGACTTGAGAAGACGAGAAGATAAAAAGAAAATAAATTGTGTCTGTGAGTTTGCGAGTCCACAAAATAAACAATAAACTACGAGTTGGAAAGAGGTCAACAGAGAAAATTGATAGGATGTGAGTCCCCAAGTCCTTCAACCCGTGAATATAACAAAATGACATAAGTATGGAAAAAAGATAAGTCGCGGAGGTAAAACATGAAAATAAAAATTATGGGAGCGAAACATACTTAGAAAAGATACAAGTGCAGAGTAATGAAAAAGAAAGAAGGGGTTATAAGGTTCAACAAGTTCATAATACTCTGGTTCAATAGCGATAACTTTCTAGTTTCTCAACGACGGTTGGTTACTCGCGTTAGACAAGAAGGAATGCAGAGCCAGTGAACCAACAATGGTAAATCTAACTTGCACACATTGACATGCATATCACTTAGGTAAATTCCCATATAATGGCATTGTTCTATTGAATCTTTTTCTATATTAAGTTTATTATGAGGTGATAAAGCAATTTTATTTAAATCTTTTATAACTATTTGTTTGTGTTTGTCTATCTTATTTTGTAATTTATTTGTGCAATGGTCGAGAGTTGCATAAGTCAAAACTTTTAATATTTATGCGAGAACAATGACACTTGCAAGCTACCTTTGGGATTCAGTAATTCAAAATTTTCAAAGAGGAAGGGACTAGCAGCTATCTCCCTTGTTTATTCTATGAATTCACAACATCCTAATGTTTTGGAAAACTCTTATATTAATTTGAATTCTTAGAAAAAAAAAAAAAAAATTGTCGAATATTTTAATTTCCAATGTTTAGTTTTTTATTGGTTGACACACTCTAATGAGACATGATTGGGCTTGGTGTATGTCCAATATTTCCCACTATTTGTTAGATAAGAAAACTAATTTACAATTATAAATTAAATAATTGCCTTGTTTGAAAGCTATGAAAGCACTCAACCAAAGGTCACTAATCTTTTCTCACTATCACCACCTACTGATCACATGCCTAATGATGTTGGACTCTA
The DNA here is from genome assembly GCA_000966675.3 of Picea glauca. Taxonomy (NCBI): domain Eukaryota; kingdom Viridiplantae; phylum Streptophyta; class Pinopsida; order Pinales; family Pinaceae; genus Picea; species Picea glauca. The sequence continues at coordinate 540,614 of JZKD02S1674449.1, forward strand.
AGTTGCCATGAGAGGAAACCAACCCATCTCCACAGAGTTCTGAGTTTGAACTGCCTCTCGAGGCCAAAATATATGACCAACATCCTAGACCAACATGTCAGATTCGAGTTGCTAGTGAATTGGACCAATAGTTTCGATATTTCAAATCGACCACCTTGCTACAAACCTCAAAAAGAAGTTGCAGATAGGACGCGTTGATGCCACTATCAAATATGTTGAAACTTCCACTAAACCTGTGTAGTGGTGGAGCCCATAGAAGAACATACGAGTTTGTAGAACTTGATCTGAGTTGGGCATTGGCGTCATTTTTGTTGAAATCACTGAAGGAGTCATTTTGTTGATATCACTGAAGGAGTCGTTCGCTGTAAGTGAGTCATTTCAGTTTGTTGTCCAATTGAGAGACTATTGTGTAATAGATGGGCGTTGGAAGAGTGCTAAGGAGAGCAGTCGACTATCATTTCCCACGTAAAAGAAAATAGTTAAAGGTGAGATATGTTATGTGCATAGGAGCAGTGAAGGAACCCACGTGAAGGAGTCGCTCATGTGGAGGAATAAAGCCACGAGTTGAAGAAGTCCGCCAAGAAAGAATCATTACCTAGAAGAGAAAGAATCCAACAAGGAAGCCATTGTTTGACACCATTGCCTAGAAGGTAATTTTGTTTGTGAAAATTTATTGTTCAACTCACAATTGAGTTGAGTTCATAAGATGGTGAATCCATTCGCAGATTCCTATTTAAATGAGTCAACTAAATTAGACGGAGAAAATTATGCAAATTGGAAGTGTAAGATGGAGACTTTGATGAAAGGCTATAATGCTTGGGCAATTGCATCTAGAGACAAAGCCAAACTAATAACCCCAACAGCCTCAATTTAGGATTGGGAGCGATGAGAGATCAAAGGAAAGGTGCTCTGTAAAGTACAACATCATTCTACATATAAATAGAAATCGAGAATTGTTTAAAAAAAAAAAACTCTAAATTAAAACGGAGGAAAATGAAATTTATAGAGTCAAAGAACTTGAAGATAAGCTTGGTGATATTGAAGAGAAGATTTCAAGTATTGAGATTAGTTATTGTTATAATGAATGGCATGGTATGTTGGATGATTATCAAATGTTTATCACTAGCTTTCAGCTAGGGAAAAAACATTTACATTTGATGAATTGGTAAGTATTCTTTCGCAAGAGGAAAAACGAAGAAAAAATCTTAATTGTAAGTTTCAAAGTTCATATTTGGCATTGGTAGTCAAAAGGAAATCTCCATACAAAGAAAAGAAATGGGAGAGGAACAAAAGACTTAAAGCATATGCAAAATCACAATGAGGCATGACACCACAAAAGAGATATCAATGTAAAGAAGAATTATAAACGTTTCTATTGTGGTAAGCTTGGTTACTTTGCTAAGAACTATAAGAAGAAGAAATTTGATGAATCTAAATATAAAAAACATATGGGAAATTTTGTTGATAAAAATGTCACAGTAAGTGATGATTTCAAAAACCTCAAATTGTTTATTGCTTATATCTAGAAAGTGATGATTTCAAAAAGCTCAAGTTATTTATTACTCATATCTAAGAGATGATAAATCACATGCAATTAAAAGTTATGGAGATATGTATATAATTTGCTTAATGGTAAGGAGAAACAAATCCATACAAGTCCTATTTGTAAACCTCTCCCCACCCTCTTATCCCTCGAGCTTCCATAACCTTTGCTTCACCCAACAATGGTGATCCATCCATCCAACCCATTCTCATGTCTGTCATTGTTAAAAAAACCCTTGACTAACCCTTGTCAAGTTATTCTTACTCTCTCGAATGGATGATGAATCCTTGTCAAGTTAATAAAAAACACTATACAGATAGGGGATGTCATATTAATGAGAGCGTAGTTGGATTAGAGCCATTTAATGAATAGGCAGTGTGTTTAATGTTTGAAATTGTTTTTAGATATTCAATAAACAATATTTTCATGATAGGCACTGAGTTTAGTTTAATGTTTGAAATTGTTTTTAGATATTTTTTTAATTGAATTTTAGTAATTTGTATTGTAAATTTTTTTTCCGGTTTTTTATCTGAGATGTTTTTAGGAAAAATTTAACTTATAAATTATTTTTTTATGATTTTTTCCAAAAAAATATTCTTCATTCTAAAAATGATTAGTCCAAATTTTATAGGATAAAATTATGTTACCTTAAAAATAGTCAAACTTTTATATAAACTATATAAAATTTTTAGAAATTTAAATATTTTTACAAAAATATGACCATACATTTTATAGTTTGCATATGA
>JZKD02S1674449.1:550957-561174 GCA_000966675.3 Picea glauca
GTGAGGGAGGGAGAGAGAGAATTAGAGGGTGGGAGAGGGAGAAAGGTGGAGAGAATATAGAGAGAGTGAGTGGGGTAGAGAGATAGAGAGAGGGAGAGAGAGGAGGGAATGATGGGTGGGAGAGAGAGGGTAAAAGGGATACAAGTGTTGAGGAATAGGGTGAAACACAACATGAAACAAAGAAGATAATACCGTAGATAATTGAAGAGGAACAAAAACTTTGAAGACAAAGGGTGGTGTCTAAAGACATCATTACAACACTCAAGCAAGGTGCACTATGATTAGAACATCACAGTGAATATTGGGTCTCGATCGCCTCATCACCATGATGAAAAATTCCTAAGGGGTCTTCTATTTATAGTCTCAAGATAACCAACTTCCATAGAATACGAAATATCTTGTCCACATAGAATCGTCAGTTGTTAGAATTGACTCTGTCAAATTCGCTCTGTCAAGTCGGATCGATGAGGATGCTCGACCCAACTGCCTACACGTCCAACTCGTAGTCGATTTTCGGGCTGGTTGATGCACCACTTGACTTTCTTCGATTGATAGTCAATTTTCTGACTGCTAGTCGATTGTCCGACCAACATGCACGTTGACTACTCAATCTACTAGTGTAGTGTGTTGGTCGATTGTCCGACCAACTATATCTAGATGTAATTCAACCTTTCAACCGACTGAATCCAAGAGATGTGTCAAGAACCATCAATGATTGATGTGTGATGAACCATTAATTACACCCCCCCATAATTACATCTTCCTAAATCCCAAGAATCATGTGGAGCTTAATAAATATGGCTTCAGCTAAAGGTTTGGTGAAGATATTAGCAAATTGATCATCTATTTTGAAATATGCGAGAGAGACAACATTCTCATGAACCAATTGTCTCAAATAGTGACCAAAAACTTCATCTTACTATGGGAAACATGATTGTTAGCAACCTAATATATGGAACTCTAGTTATCATAGTGGATTGTAGTCGCAGTCTGAATAGGAAGGCCAAGTTCTCCCCAAAGTTGGTGAATCCATACTGCTTCAGTACCTGCTTGCACAACGCTACGATATTTTTCTATTGTAATCAACGAAGAGGCTACCTTTTGTTTCTTGCACTACCACATCAATGGTCCAGTGCTATAGTGAAAGACATAGCCAGAAGTGGACTTCTGATCATCATTGTCGCCAACCCAGTCAAAGTCAGTGAAGCTGGCAAGGGAATCTGAACTTCGATAACACTTGATACCAAAATGAGTAGTACCTTTGAGATAGTGGAAAATTCATTTGAATTATTTATAGTGGCATTTTTGAGGTCCCGCATAAACTTAGAAACCACACTAACAACAATGTAAATGTATGGTCAACTATGAGTAAGATAAATAAGATTGTCTCCTGGATGGAGTGTCACCGAGCAGATAGTTCTTTTGCAGAAGGTTGGAGGACACCTAGAACATGCAAGCCACGTGCCTTTCCACTTATCCATCCTCTATGGCTACTTAATGTAGATAATTTACTCTTAGCAGTTTATATAGTAGGATGAGTACCAACACCAGCTCCTTCACACAAGCGCAGTAATGGCGATGGGATGGCACTAGAGTAGGTCTCATCAGTCTAGGTGGCTCCTCCAGATATTTCTCATGAAATTGGTTTATCCCATCCATTAACATATTCTGGCTTCTGTTATTCTAAGCTTTGGCCCTCACTCCCAGTCCCCTACCCACTTTGTCCCCCCTGCTTCTTTGCATCACTCTGTCCTCCCCCTCCTCATCATCCTCTTGATGCTGAGGAAAAGAGGCAAGTCTAAATGCGAGCCATAATGGTATAGTTCATATAAGCATGGACATCAACATAAATCTGACCTGCAACCCTCCTCTGCTCATTCTTCCACCATGGGACTTCCTCCTCTATCCTCCCCTTGGGATTGCAGGGTCGAATGGCACGATAGTATGGGAAATTCATTGGGTTTTGCACCTGGAACCATTAAGGACGAGTCTTCGAATCTGCAACCTCCCACCCACCCAGTTACTCATCCGACCGCTCCACCTAACCATTATACCTCCTCCCCTAAGACTGTGGCCCCTTCACCTTGCAAAAAACACCAAGGGCTTTAGAGCGCTCTGGCAATTTTACAGGACCTCGTTTTTTAGGTTAGGCAAGACTTGGCGGACGTGTTGTTTAGATTCAATTTTTGGACACGACGTGAGGATCACCTTGAGGCACTGCTGACAGCTCTCCTCCACAAGAATCCATCTCCAGAGATAGTGGCTCAGGATTTGGAGCTAGCAACAGACGAAGACGGGTAGCAGGCCCAACCGACTCTGGGCTCAACTTGATGGTTCAGTTCTAATGTTCTTATTTTAGTTTTTTTTTATGTTGTTATGGATATCCTCTTTTGAATCAACCCTGTGCAACATAATTGTCTATATGCATATCACTAGGCATAGAAATTTTGATATGTATTGTGACAGACACTTAGTTTCTAGACATTGTTATTGTTGGACATGTAGCTGCATTATTTTCCCACCTGGGCGATGCAACCACCACCTCACTTGTTTAGGCAGACAATTGTAAATTTTTTACTGTGACAGGTCCTTCTAATATAATCTCTTACTTACAAAAAAAAAGATAAATAAGACTGTCAACCAGTTGTCGATAGAGGGTAGCATCGATTGTAAGTGTTTGACAGGTTTTGGTAAGATTTACTCTAGATTGAAAAGGAGTAGAAAAAGGCTTTCAATAAACCATATTAAAATGTTTCAATATATCCATCACATATTTATACCAAGAAATGAAAAATCCATCAAAAATTTGTAATACTTGAAGACCCAAAAAATAATGTAGAGTACCAAGATATGTCATGTCAAAGGAGTCAACAAGTTGTTTCTTCATTATAAGGATGAGATTGTTATTATTTCTAGTAATAAGTAAGTTATCTACATATACAAAAACAATCAAGGTGTCTCCATTGGTATGGAGTACATACAAGTTGTGATCAGTTTCACAACGTTTGAAACCAAGTCGAAGAAAGAAATTGTTGATCTTAACATACCAAGCTTGGGGAACCTGCTTCAAACAATAAAGAGACTTTTCGAGACAACATTACCAAATTTGAATATTTCCCAAAACTAGGTGGTTGTTCCATGAAAATTTCTTCAGACATGTCTCCATGAAGAAAATCACTCTTCACATCCATCTGATGGATTTTCCATCCAAAATGAGCAACAAGGGAAAAAATCAATTGACCATAACTAATGTTTGTGACAGGGGAAAATGTTTCAGTGTAGTCAATGCTTTCTTGTTGAGAAAATCCATATGCAATGAGGCATGCTTTATGTGGCTCAACATTATGCTTAGAGGTAAATTTGGTCCTATAGACCCATCGATACTTCATAATGTTATTCCTTTCGATTGGGGAACTAAGTCTCAAGAGTGATTCTTCGACAAAGAATTGATTTATGTCTACATAGCCTACTCCTGTTTAGTTTGTCCTTCAACATCTGAGTAGGAAACAAGATCAAAATTTTCAATTACACGATTCATCAAGGCAACACTAACATCTTTCTTTTGACTTCAAGTTTATCGTCTGAAGAAGGCATCTCCTGTATCATCTCCAAAAACTTCAATTTTCTTGGCAGCCCATCTGGGTAGACAAGAAATAGTTGAACTGCAATTCAATTCAACATGTCGATCAAAAGTCATGGGATCTTCTGTCGATAAACTAGTCAAGACAAAAGAAGATAGACTAGTCAATTTGAAGGTCGATGGTCGAGTCAAAACAAGAACAAAATTCAACTTCCCAGTCGAAGGACTGAAACATGAAACAAGAGCACCAATGTCAGAGACAACATCAAGCAGTTCATCCTGTAGTAATCCAAAGGAGGCATTTAACAACTTAATTCTAGAAGACTCCTCATCAAAATGTACATTTCGTCTGATAATAATTTTTTCGTTTGATAGGATCAAACAATCGATAGGATTTCGACTCTTCAGAGTAGCTCATCATGATACAAGCATGACTCTTTTCATCCAACTTATTTCTACAATCATTAGGAATGTGAGCCTATGAAACACATCCAAACACATGGAGGTGGTCGACTGAAGACTTCTTCCCATGCCATCGTTTGACTGGAGTCATGGAAGGAACAACTCGAGTCGAGATGCGATTGAGCAGATAATTTGAACAATACACTACTTCATCAAAGAAGCGAGGAGGCAGATCTTTAGCCTGCAAAAGACATCTAGCCATTTTGACTAAAGTCTGATTCTTTCATTTTGCGACGCCATTCTTATAAGGTGTGTGAGGCAGGGATGATTTTAAGGATGGAAATTTATTTTAAATTGTAGAAGCCTTGGAGAATCTTACTAATTCTTCATATGACAACTATAAATGTTTGGCGATATTTTTGTAAAAATATTCAAATTTCTAAGGATTTTATGTAGTTTGAAAAAACTTTTGGCGAATTTCAAGGTAAAATCATTTTATCCTATAAAATTTGGGCGAATCATTTTTAGAATAGCGAATATTTGTTTGGGAAAAACCATGGAAAATTAGCCCATGAGCGAAATTTAGCCCCTAAAATCATCCCTGGTGTGAGGAACCGACCACTGCCAGTCAATACTAGATCAAAGAAGGTATTGTTCAAAATTTTGATTTGCATACTCACCACCATTGTCTAATCTCAAGAATTTTATGGGATTGTCAATGTCTATCATGTGCCAATATTCTATCTTTTTCTTAGCTAACACGGACAGGTAAGATTGTGGAAATATGTCTAGATCAGTTCTATGTTCGTGATTTGAAGAAACAAAATTTTATTATCTCCAGTGGGCTTCTCGACCCGATGGACATTTTTTACAAGTTTCATTTCATGACTCAACTTGAAACATAACCGGCTACACTTGTTTCTCACACCGATGAGTGAAGTCTAATTTGGCATGAGCGAATCAGACACTTGAATTTCTAAAGTCTGGAGGCACTGACAACCCATAATATGGTTGTTTTTCTACCCAAAGTGTTTCCTCCCTAAAGGAGTCTATAAGGGTTGTGTGCTTGGGAAGCATTGCCAGGCACCATTCGAATCTAGAAAAGTGTGGTGAACACAAAACCTACTTGAACTAGTTCACAATGATGTATGTTGCATCAATCTACCTTAGCTAGTAGGTGCAAGGTATATTTTGACTTTCATTGATGATTTCTCTCATTTCACATGGGCCTTTTTCCTGAAGAATAAGAACCTTGTCTTTGATAAGTTCAAGGCATTTTGGGCCTTTGTTGAGAAGTAATGTGGTTGTATTTCAATAAGCAACATCACCCTGACCAGTAATATCTAGAGAAAAATTAGATCAACAACATAAATTTTCCTCTCCTTAGCTTCATCCAACCATGTGAATAAGGAAGCATCCTTAACCATGTGATAAGTTCACCCAGAGCCGACTACCCATTCATTTTTCATAGAATGAGATAGCAAGGCCTAAGAAGTTCCAACTTGGAAGATGAAATTATTAGTGGGTCGGCGTACAATGAGCATGGATCCTTCAACATTTAACCTTCTCCTCTAAATTGTCTCTCTTCTTATAAAAAACTTTGTCCACATGTCCAGTATTTCCACAACACTGACATGTCTTCTTCTTTCGACTTTGTTGTGGTGCATATGCTTGTTTTTGAGGTTTTTGGTTGTGGTATGCAGGTTTCTGTGTAGAGGCATCAAACCAAAATTTATCCCTGGGATCCATCTTTCCCTTTCCCTTGAGAAATTGGGCCCAGTTTTTACCACCAATCTTGTCTTCTTCAAGTAGACTGTGTTGATCAGTAATCAAAAGACCACAAAAAGCTTCAAAGGTATAATCCTTACCATCTTCCTTGTGTGCTTGCTAGTTGGTGTGGAAAGTTGACACGAACATGTCGAATGGTGTTCTCAAGTTCATTAGGAGCAGCTCAATGAGTTGTGCATCCTTATTCTAATATTTCTTTCCACATTCACCCAACTTAAACTGGAGTTCTTTGACACGCGCCAAACAGTCCTCCATTCTCTCAAAAGAATGAGGAGAGAGAGAGAACAACTCTTTCTCCAACTAGATGACGTGGATCTTGTCGAATTCGTCGAACAAAAAATTCAACTTCTTCTAGAATTGATGGGGGAAATCGATTCCACTGAGGTGAAATCAAATATCCCACGAGATGTTGGTTGTGATCACTCCTACAACCTCATCTTTCTTTCCATCAACAACGACCTTCGCCTGGTTGTCAGTTGGATATGGAATTGCAATTTTCGCATATTTCCAAAATCCCTTTTCTCTTTAGTAGGGTTTCCATATCCAGTGACCATATTGCATAATTTGATCCGTTCATAACAACATGATCAATATTCAAATCCATCTTCGATATCTAGATAGAAATTGGTTTTTTCCAATAAGTTCCAATCAACAAACTATCGGCCCAGAGTCAATCACACAACAGATCTGACTCAACAAGGTTTGCATATAAAATGTTGAGGTTTTAAACAATCGAATCTAATACCATGTTGGGGAATAGGGTGGAACATGACATGAAACAAAAAATACAATACCGTAGATAATTGAAGAGGAACACAAAATTCAAAGACAAAGGTTGGTGTCTAAAGACACCATTACAACACTTAAGAAAGGTGTAATGTGATCAGAACATCATAGTGCATATTGGATCTCAATCACTTGATCACCATGATGAAAATGAGCCAAGGGGTCTTCTATTTATAGTCACAATATCTAACCAACTTCCATATAATCCAGAAGATCTTGTCCACATAGAACCATCGAGTGTTATATTTGACTCCATCAAATCTGCTCTGTCAAGTTGACTTGACATGGATGCTTGACCCGACCACCTACGTGTCCAAATTATAGTTGATTAATGTTGGGTATGTGTTATATTCTGTGCACGAGTAGTAGTGTCACATATTTTTCTACCTCGAAAAACATGTCACATATTTTAGGTGGTTTTTCCACACATGGTTTCTTTGCCGATGGTTTTCTATTTCTGGTTAAGGAATTAGGGTTGTTGACTAATCCAGGTCATTGGGTTAGGGTTTTGGATATCATTGTCTCCTATATTTATATTTTATTGTAAACAATGTATCATCATGAATGAATATAAAATATGTTGGCTTTCCCAGTTTGGGTTTCCAGGGGAAAAATCTCTGTGTAATGTTTGTATTTTCCATTGTATCTTTTCTGTTCTTTTACTAAATATTTGTTTGTAGTAGATATTGTACAAGGTTAAAATCTACATTTGGTATCAGAGCTTTTTTGGCTTCAGGGGGATGCCTTTGTGGTCAAGGGTTTGGCTCGGGACTGTGATAAGCCTTGTTACAGTGGGAGATTTGCGGTATTGATTTTTCAGGTGAAAAGAAATGGCAAGCAATTCGAAGATGGAGATCAATAAGTTTAATGGGAAAAGTTTTTAGCTGTGGAAGATCAAGATGGAAGATCTGTTGGTGGAAAGATATCAGTGGATCGTGGTAGATCCAGGTACTTCACCTACAGGAACTTTAGCAGATGACTGGAAAAAGTTGGATCGGAAGGCAAAGAGCACAATCCGACTGTGTCTCTCCGATTCAGTATTACTGAATGTGTCAGAGGAAGCTACAGCCAAGGATTTATGGGAAAATTTGGGGAAGTTGTATCAGTCCAAGTCCCTGGTAAATAAATTATTCTTGAGAAAGAAGCTTTATAACCTGAGGATGAGAGATGGAGACTCGGTGGAAGAGCATTTGAACACCTTCAATACTGTGGTAAGTCAGTTAGTATCTGTTGAGATTAAAATTTAAGAAGAAGATAAATGTATTAGTTTACTGTGTTTTTTACCAGACTCCTGGGATAGTCTGGTTGTGACCATGGGTAGTAATAAAACTGCCTTGAAGTTTTATGAAGTGGTCTCATCCTTGTTGTCGGAGGAGATGAGATGAAAGATTATGGAAGGATAGAGCACAGATGCATTATTTGTAAGAGGACATTCCCAGGAAAGGAATAGATCTAATTTCTCAAGTGGGAGATCTAAGTCTAAGGGTATATCTAAATATCCAGGAAAGTTTGTAAGGGTATGTTGGATATGTGGAAAAGAAGGGCACTATAAGAAGCAGTGTAGATCCAAGGTTGAGAAAAAGAAGGGATCTGAAGAATCTCATTCTACAGAAGAAAATACCTCCAAGGAAGAAGGGGGGGATGTGTACTTGTCTTCTTCAGAAACACATGAATATCATGAGGCATGGTTAGTTGACTCTGAGGCATCCTTTCATATGACTCCCCACAAGGATTGGTTATGCAAATATGAAAGGTATGATGGAGGTAATGTTTTCTTAGGTGATGATTCGACAACCAGAATCATAGGACGAGGAAAATTCAAGTTGAGGCTCATAGATGGAAGTATTAGAAAACTTCCTGGTGTTTTGCACATCCCAGGTTTGGCCAGAAATTTGATTTTTGTAAACAAAATGGATGATACAGGGGTAAAAACAATATTTGAAAAGGAAACCTGCAGGATGGTTCAAGGAGCAATGGTGTTGTTGAAAGGAGTTCAGTTTGGAACTCTGTATAAGCTAGAAGGAAGAACTATTAGTGATGGGTGTAATAGTTCCATTGTTCCTGATATTGGAGTTGAAGAAGAAAGAACTCCTACAGTGTCTGGAGAAAAGGTTATGTTGTGGCATCAAAGACTGGGGCATATCACAGAGAAGGGTCTTCGACTACTACATGGTAAAGGTATGGTTGAAGGTATGTCTAACTTCTCTCTGGATTTTGATTTCTGTGAACATTTTCTATATGGGAAGCATAATCGGGTAAGATTCCCCTCTAGTGCAAAGAGGGCATAAGGAATATTACAGCTAGTTCACAGTGATGTTTTTGGACTTGTGTCAGTCCCATCATTGGGAAAATCTGTGTACTATGTCTCATTTATAGATGACTTCTCGAGGAATACTTGGATATATTTCCTCAGGAATAAATCCAAAGTCTTTGATAGGTTTAAAGAGCTTAGGTCTCTTGTTGAGAATCAAACAAAGAAAATAATTAAGGTGTTGAGGACAGATAACGGTGGAGATTTCTACGGGAATGAATTTGAAGAATTCTGTAAGAAGTGCGATATAGAAAGGCATAAGAATACTCCATATACACCTCATCATAATGGAGTTGCAGAAAGGATGAACGGGACGTTGATGGAAAAATCAAGGTGCATGCTCAGTGGTGTCGGGTTAGGGCAAGAATTATGGGCAAAGGTAGTGGGTACTACATATTACCTGGTCAACATATCACCCTCATCAGCGTTGTATGACAAGAATCCACAAGAGGTATGGACTGGTAAGGAACCTTCTCTCACACATCTCAAGGTATTTGGATGTGATGCATATGTTCATGTTCCAAAGGAAAACATGAGTAAGCTAGATAAGAAGGTCGAAAAGTGTATCTTTATTGGATACAAAGATGGTCTCAAAGGTTATAAGCTTTGGAACCCATAAACTAAGAAGGTAGTGTATAGTAGAGATGTGATATTTAGAGAAATGAAGGATGTTGTTACACAAGAAGTCCTACCAAGTAAGGAAGAACCAAATAAAATAGATTTTGATTTAAAAGAAGATGAGTCAGACTCTATAGAAGAACATGAATCAAAAGAAGAAGATCCTCATACTCCAGTATTGAGGATATCGATATGAGAAAGAAGGCTACCAGAAAGGTATACTCCATTTGATTTCCATTCAAATTTTTCTTTGTCTATTATTGATGATGATCCTAGAACTGTCAGGGAGCCAGTGGATTCAAAGGATGCAAATATCTGGAAAAGGGCCACAGACAAAGAAATGATATCTTTGGATAATAATGAGGCTTGGGATCTAGTGGAGTTGTCGAATGGAAGAAATCCCACTGGAAACAAATGGGTATTTAAAAATAATCTGAATGAAAAAGGAAAAGTGGAGAAATACAAAACTCGGTTAGTAGCAAATGGTTATTCCTAGGTTGAGGGAATTGATTTTGGTGAGATTTTTTCTCCTATTTCCAATTTAACCTCTATAAGATTTATGTTATCTGTTGCTATTGCATTTGATTTTGAAATAGAAAAAATGGATGTGAAGACATCATTCCTACATGGGGATCTGGAAGAAGAAATCTATATGAAGCAACCAGAAGGTTATGTTGTGAAGGGAAAGAAGGAGCTGGTATGCAAGCTGAAAAAGTCCCTGTATGGTTTAAA
>JZKD02S1674451.1:24746-48269 GCA_000966675.3 Picea glauca
CATTAAACATTAGTAACAAGTAGTACAAAGAACTGTTAATTAAGATCCATATTCATTAACGAAACTTCCAATAGTTCAAAATAAAGTAGTATCTGCGGACAAAAACCATTCACAGCGGGAGTGCCGTTACACATGATATAACTTTAATCACCGCCTCACAGTAAAAAAAGGAGTGTTTATCCCTAGCCAATAGTAGCAAAAATAGATCGTCTACCGCCAATTTATGGCCTGACTCGTAGAGAGTCTACAGATAAATAGTTCAAGTACCTTACATTACAATAGAACCATACAAACATAACTAAGCCTGCTAATTTCAAAACAAGATAAAACATTTAAGCCAGACATACCAAAATCGGAGCAGGCTTACAACGACAAAAGCCACAAACCACGAAATCTTAGAGACGGCGTGAGTAGCGGCAGCGGGCACAACATTCAAAACGCTGAAGGATAACAGGAATAAGCAGGAAGAGAAGGCTTCCGAAATGCCTAACCTTCACGGTTAGGGCAGTCTCGGGCAAAGTGACCAAAGTCACCACACTGATAACAGCTGCCGCCGCCTGCGCCGCCGCCGCCACCACCGTTGCCACCACCGCCGCCACCGCTAGTGCAGTCTCTGGCAAAGTGACCAGATTCTCCGCACTTGTAACAGCTTCCGCCGCCGCCACCAGCGCCTCCTCCTCCTCTACCTCCTCCTCGACCACCTCCTCTGCCACCACCACCGCCTCCGTTCCATCCACCACCGCCGCCATATCCACCACCACCGTAACCACCGCCGCCTCCACCGTAACCACCACCGCCTCCGCCGTAACCACCGCCGCCTCCGCCTCTGCCACCGCCTCGGCCTCCACCGCCGCCTCCACTGTTACCCTGGACGAACGCTCCATCAGGCCCCGTAACATCTAGGGCCTTGGTTCTTCCGCCATTCTCATGCTCGACCGTGTATTCGACGGCCTCTCCCTCAGCCAGCGATCGAAACCCGTTGGAATGAATCGAAGTCTGATGTACAAACAGGTCCTCGCTGCCATCATCAGGGGTTATGAAACCATAACCCTTAGTCGAATCGAACCATTTCACCTTGCCAGATCTCTTTCCCTCAGACATGGTTCGAATCCCTCAAAGAACAACCAACACAGAACAAAAACCCTCGTCTCCGAACCCTCACGATTCCTCTTCTGCCCTAATGCATAGCACTCATAACCCTCTATCCCCGATCTTCTTAAAAACCCCGTCGATGGAATCAGCGAACGGCCCTGATCTCCCAGGTTTTAGATCGCACGGCCTCGTAGGTTCTTGATGATCCGACGGTCGTGGCAGCCTCGAGTACACCCTGGCTCTCGGATCAAGGGCTGAAAGTGTTTGTACCCTCCTTACATGCCGGTCTGTCAACTCGCCTTAACTCCGGGGATCTCTCTTGCCCTAACCATCCTCGGAATTAATTAAACAATTAATTATATTAAAATATTATTTATGACTATGGTCTTTTCAACTTTAGAACTAATTAAAATTGACGTGACCCTCACCCCTCGCTCCTACCCTAACTATGTGTACCCCATTAGGTACGTATGGTATAAAGTAGGTTGTACGTTACTACTATATATTGTAGGAATTTTTTTACCTATAAACACCTTTTTATGTGTACACATACGCTCTATTGTTTTATTTTATTTTATAATTGAGGGGTAAGTTATATTGTTTTATTTTATTTTAATAAATTTTAATTGGTGTATAAGACTTTTTATTTATGGTAGAAGGGACTCTTCCGCGTAGCGATTTAACACCTAAAGTCTATAAGGAATACATACTCTATCCCCTCAGGATTTTTAGGGATTTTGTCATCATGTTTCTTGTTGACATGTTACGTGGACACCTCATCTTTGATCTTTCTAGTCATACTTTACAAGCATGTTCTTCAAGTAAGTTTCGAGGGCCTATTGCGTTGTGGTGTTGGAGGTTGCCTGCTCTCTTGCTAGATATGGAGTAATGTCTTGTTTTTATCACATATTGAAGTTTTTTCATGTCGATCAAATCATTGTGCAAATTATTTGTGTATCTGTGTCGTTTAGTGATATGGAGAGTTGTTGGTAGCATGATTTGAATGGAACATTTGGGTTTATAGCACCCCTGCATTGTGATAGTTGCTTGGTCCTCTGAAGAGGGTAAAGTGGGTTTGGTTCTCCAAGTTTCATAGAATGTTGTGTCTTTTTTGTTGATATGTCACTCTATTGAGCTTTGGTCGGTATTGTTGTTGCTTTTCTTTGTTGGCTTCTTTTTAAAGCATTATCGTGTTTTATTATACATGTTGCTTGTGGTGGTATATAGCATTCGATATGCTTTTGATCACCTATTAGTTGAGCTTGGACCAAAAAATGGTGAGCTTTTTCGAAGGTGCTACATTACAAATTGATTTCTTTATTTTTTTTTATCATTTAAAAGCATTTTTTGGGGATATGATTGGCTATTCAAATCAACTCGTTATTGTCGAGTCGGTGGTGAGAAATAAATGGAAACGTAACTTACAATATGTGCAATAATGATTTTATATTATATCAATATACGTTACAAAGATGTGATGTACCTTACAATCTTTGCGATATTGATTTTATATCGTATCAATATACAACACGAGGAGAAGCAAGCATTGATCCAATAGAAGCAACATCACTACCAACAGTTGTTTCATCGGTTGACTCGTAATCCATTGAAGTTTATACCGCATAAGCATCAGTGGAAGAAGCGTAGGTATGGGCGGAGGTAAGAGCATTCAAGCCATCAGTTCCGGGCCAGATGGGCGTAGATCCATGTGGTATATTGTACGATGCTCGTGGTGCTTATTTCAAGCCATATAAGGATTTGATGAGCTTGCATACCTTATGTTCTTGTCCCTTCACAACGAAGCCTTCTGGTTGAGACACAAAAACATTCTCTTTCAAGTCTCCATTCAAGAAAGTAGTCTTCACATCCATTTGATGAATTTTCCATCCATTATGTGTTGCCATGGAAAATAGAGTACAGATGGTAACCCATTTTGTTGTGGGGGGGAAGTCTCCTCATAATCAACACCTTCTTTCTATGCAAATCCTTTTTCCACGAGCCTTGCTTTGTGCTTGTCAAGTGAGCCATCTGATTTGTGCTTGTTTTTGAATAGCCACTTACAGTCGATCGGTTTGGTTCTGAATGGAGGATCTACCAACTTGCATGTCTCATTCTTGGTGAGAGCATCATATTCCTTCTGCATGGCTTCTTTCCATTCATCATGAGAAGTGGCTTCTTCAAAGGAAGTCGGTTCAAGGTTAGTAAATAAACTCAACTCACGCTCATGTGAAACATCCATGTCATCTACATCACCTGAGTTTGAATTATCTATATTGCCCCCATCGTGTCTTGAAGACATTCTGGTTCCTATCTTTCCGACCTCATCAGGATGAACACTTTCAAGTGTTTTTGTGAGCCATTTTGGCAGACCTTTCTGAGATGGTCTAGGTTGTTCAGCCGATTGAGATGGTGTTGAGTTCTCATCAAGCCTCAACTTTTTGATCCTCTCGATCACAACATCCAAATGAACTTCAGGTTCTTATGTGTTGATATTTTGATGTAACTACGAAAGATATTATTTTGTATTTGTATTGGTCAAACCTCGAGAAGGTTATTGTAATCTTATTGTATAAATTGGCTCAAAAGAAATTATTATTTTATTGTTATCCTTATTGTAAAATTCAAACGGCCCCTCTTAGGGTTGCGTCTTTTTGGGAGTCAAATTATGTGCATAAATAGAGGTCGAGTTCCTCTCATTTGTATACACACACAACTCGCCTTCTCTTGTGTATTTGGAGCATAGCAAAGGAGGTCTAGCGCAGGAGGTCTTGGTTTCTTGGTCTTTGGTATCTTGGTCTTGGTCTATTTGTGGAGAGCTATAACGTGACATTGTACTGGTTGAAGGGATCTGTACTGAAGAATTGGTTGTTGGGTTTTCTCCCCCACGAGGGTTTCCCAGGATATATCTTCTGTTTTGTGACTGTTTATCTTTCAATGATCCTATTACATGCAATTGTTGATGAATGTTAAAGAAGATAAATGTAACTTCTAAAATTATAACATGGTATCAGAGCAGGCCTGAATAGTAGACAGTTCGCAGATCTAGAAGACAAAAGGAGTCATTTTTCTTGATAGGAGTGGTTGTCGGACAAGACTAGACCACCAACAAGTGCACCCTAGTGGAGCACATCTTTCCCTGGATCAGAGCTTCAAAATCCAGAATTTGTGATTTAGGGGCAAGATGACTACCGGAACCAATATTGATGAGAAGTTGGAGGGTGTTGACAACTTCAAAGCCTGGAGGTACAAAGTATTCCTCCTCATAGAAGAACATGATCTAGAGAAGTTCACTAAAGAAGAGGTTTCAAAACCAAAGGGAGATGAGGCTAAAGCAAAGCACAAGAAGGATACGGTCAAAGCAAAGAGAATTATTATAGACTCCATTAAGGACCATCTTATTCATCACATATCTTCATTATCCACTCCAAAGGAAATGATGGATTCCTTAACTCGACTGTTTGAAGGGAACAACATCAACTGAAGAATGACCTTGAGAACTCAGTTAAAGAACGTGAGGATGCAGAATTCAGAAACCATCCACTCTTACTTCTCAAGAGTGAACCAGATCAAGAAGTAGATAGAAGCCACTAGTGATACAATGAATAGAGAAGAAATGGTGATGACCACCTTGAATGGCCTCCCAAGGTCATGGGATACATTTATTCAAGGGATATGCTCAAGAGGGAAGCTACCCAAGTTCAGTAGGCTATAGGAAGATTGCAACCAAGAAGAAGCAAGGATGGTAGCAAGAGAAGAGAAGATAATAGATGATGATCAAGCCCTAGCCGCCCACACTAGGAAAGGAAAGATCAAGAAACAACCCTCCTCACCCAAGAAGTTTCAGAAGGGCCGAAGAAATAACCCAAATATCATATGTTTATGTTATCATAAAATGGGACACATTGCTAGGAATTGTTCCCTCATTCAGAGAACAAGGGAAAAGAAAGGAGGTAAAAGGCATCATGTTCATACCACTGAAGACGATGAGCCACCCAAGAAGGTTGCGAAGGAAGATGAATCAAGTGATGAGGAGTATCTTCTTATCTTAGCCCTAACATGAATTGTCACTCATGGAAGTGACATTTGGCTAGTGGACAATGGTGCTTCCAAGCACATGACAAGTTATAAAGACTCCTTGTCCAACCTTACTCATAAGGATTCACCGCACGAGGTGAAATTGGGAGATGACTATCAGTGTCCGATCAAAGGAGTAGGAGAAGCCTCCTACAAGTTAGACTTAGGAAAGCCAATGAAGATGAAGGAAGTTCTCTATGTTCCTGGATTGAAGAAGAACCTTCTCTCGATTTCAACATTGGATGAGAAGGGTTACAGAGTTTCATTTGTTGATGGACAAGTTCTTATGTGGCCTAGAGGGAAGACTTTTGATGATGTTGTGGTGGTTGGAGTTCAAGAGGGAGGACTCTACAAATTGAAAGGGCGATCAAATTCAACATTAATTCACGACATTGTGAATCCCAGTGAATTATGGCATAGGAGATTTGTTCACCTACATTACAAGGCCCTACCGAGTGTGAGCAAGATGGTGACGGGACTACCAGAGATCCAGGTAAAACCAAACAATGTGTGCAAAGGTTGCACACAAGGCAAGAACGTGAAGCACTCCTTTCCCAACAACGATAGCAAAGCCAAAAGAGTATTGGACATCGTGCACTCGGATGTGTATGGACTTATGTCGGCAACTTCACTAAGCGGGTATGTATATTATGTGTCTTTTATTGATGATTACTCGCGTAAAACTTGGATCTATTTGTTGAAGGAAAAGAATGGAGTGTTTGGCAAATTCAAAGAATTTAAGGCACTGGTAGAAAACCTGATAGAGCGGAAGATAAAGACATTGCAATCAGATAATGGAGGAGAATTCACTTCAGAGGAATTCAAAGAATATTGCAAGGAAGCTAGGATTAAGAGGGAGCTTTCTACTCCCTACAATCCTCAGCAGAATGGAGTAACATAAAGGAAGAATTGGACGATCATGGAAGCAATGAAGGCTATGATCCATGATCAAGATCTACCTATGCATCTATGGGCAGAAGTAGCAAAGACTGTAGTGTACGTGCAGAACAAAATTCCCCACAAAGTACTTGAAAACAAGACACCAGAGGAGATGTTTTCAGAAGAGAAGCCATAAGTCATCCATCTAAGGATATTTGGTTGCCCCGTATTTGTGCATGTTCCCAAGGAAAAGAGGAAAAAATGGATCCATCCAGAAAGAATGGCATATTCATTGGTTACAGTGACACATTGAAGGCATTTAGGATATATATTCTCAGTCACCGAAAAGTTGAGATTAGTCGAGATGTCACCTTCGATGAGAGTACAACTTTCAGCAAATCAAAATATGATTGTGCAAAAGAGGTTCAGGAGGAGGAGAATGAAGTTACTAGAGTTCAAGAGGCATAAGTAGTTGAACCAGAGGAAGTCATTCATGAGGATAATGACATGGAAAAACCTCATAGGCTAGCAGAGATGCCTTCTCACAAGAGAATCCTAGCTTGGGCACATGAGCTCATTAGAGTTGCAGAAATTTATGGTGCCCCAAAAAAATATCTCACAAAAAGTAAGAAGTCGAAACCGTATTCCAACTACGTGGCATGTTTGTGTGATATCATGGATGCAGAAGTGTCTAGTTATGAAAAGGCTGCAGAAAAGAGGGTATGGAAGGATGCCATGGGGGAGGAATATCATTCCATAGTAAAGAATGATATATGGGATGTGGTCTCTAGACCAAAGGAGAAATTAGTAGTAAGTTCAAAATGGATCTACAAAATGAAACATGCAGCTGATGGCAGTATTGAGAAGTATAAGGCTATATTTGTGGCTCGAGAATTATCTCAGAAGGATTGACTATGAGGAGACATTTGCTCCCTTGGTGAGATATACCTCTATCAGAACTATACTTTTGTTGGTCGCAGTAATGAAATGGAAAGCGCATCAGATGGATGTGAAGACAACCTTCTTAAATGGTGAAATAAAAGAGGAAGTATATGTGGAGCAGCCACAAGGGTTTGAGGTACATGACAGGGAGACGCATGTGTGCATATTGAAAAAGGATTTATATGGATTAAAGCAGGCACCCAGAGCATGGTATGGCAGGATCGACAGTTTTCTTAGGAGCTTAGGATTTTCAAAGAGCAGTGTAGATCCTAGCTTTTACTTTAAGGTTGTGGATGATGGTCCGGTAATAGTATTGTTGTATGTGGATGACCTATTTCTAACAGGTGTGGAAAAGCTCATCTCAAAGTGTAAGGGAAAACTAGCTATTGCGTTTGAGATGAAAGATCTCAGGATGATGCATTACTTTTTGGGTTTCAAGGTATGGCAGAGACAGGATGAGATCTTTCTAAATCAAGGGAAGTATGTAGTGGAAATCCTGAAGAGGTTCGGGATGTTGGATTGCAAGGCAATGGATACTCCTATGGTATTAAATATGAATTTGTTGCAGTATACGACTTCATAAACTGTGGATGTTACTTTATACAGGCAGATGGTGGGTTCGTTGATGTGCTTAACGAACACGAGACTGGATATATGTTTTGTTGTGAACACCCTGAGTCAGTATATGGAGCAACCCAAGTAGGTTCATTTCATCGCAGCAAAACATGTGATAAGGTACCTTAAGGGTACATTGGATTATGGTCTCTGGTATGTGACAGACCATGAGTTCGGGTTATATGGATATTCTGATTCAAATTGGGCGGGTAGTATTCCTGATCGGAAGAGTATTTCGACATATTGCTTAAGTCTAGGCTCCAGTATGGTTTCATGGAGCAGTATGAAACAATCATATGTAGCACTCAGTACGACTAAGGTTGAATATGTGGCAGCATGTGCAACATGAAGAGAAGCAATGTGGCTTCGGAAGTTGTTGTTTTGGTCTCAAACTGGAGGCGACCTGCATTTGGTGTGACAACCAGAGTTGCTTGAAGTTGTAAGAGAATCTTGTGTTCCATGACAGGTCGAAGTATATCAAGATCAAATATCACTATACCAGGGATATGGTGCTGAGGGAAGTAGTGAGGCTCTAGTACGTGACTACCAAGGAGCAAGTTGTGAATGTGCTGACCAAGCCACTGTCGAGGATGAAGTTCGAGAACTTCAGGGACAAGCTTGGCGTGGTCCCTCTTGAGAGTGAGTGACAAGGTACATATGCATTGTGGGGTAGTGGATGTCCTGGGGACATGTTGTAGCTATTTGAGAGCTACCCACAGGCCTTTGATGCATTGGTTGTGAAGTCAAAGGGGTGCACATCATGAGGTACAGATGCATTGTGGGGTAGTGGAAGTCATGGTGACATGTTGAAGCTATTTGAGAGCCACCCATAGGCCTTGGATGCATTGACTATGAAGTCATGTTGTACTATGGATATTCGATGATGTATAGATTCATATGTTCAACAGTCAACGGTCATGAGCTCGTGTGGCAACAAAGAATACCTTCCTAGTGAAGAGGGAGTGTTGATATTTTGATGTAATTACAGAAGATATTCTTTTGTATTTGTATTGGTCAAAACTTGAGAAGGTTATTGTAATCTTATTGTATAAATCGACTCAAAAGAAATTATAATTTTATTGCTATCCTTATTGTAAAAGTCAGAACGACCCTGCTTAGGGTTGTGTCTTTTCGGGAGTCAAGTTATGTGTATAAATAGAGGTCAAGTTCCTCTCATTTGTATACACACACAACTCGCCTTCTCTTGTGTATTTGGAGCATAGCAAAGGAGGTCTAGTGTAGGAGTTCTTGGTCTTTGGTATCGTGGTCTTGGTCTATTTGTGGAGAGCTATAACGTGACATTGTACTGGTTGAAGGAATCTATACTGAAGAATTGGTTGTTGGGTTTTCTCTCCCATGAGGGTTTCCCAGGATATATCTATGTGTTATGTGATTGTTTATGTTTCAGTGATCCTATTACATGCAATGTTAATGAATGTTAAAGAAGATAACTGTAACTTCTAAAATTATAACATTATGAAGTGGCATGAACTTCTTCTTGTGGGGAGGATGGTGCTTCAAAAGGAGATTCCAGAGATTGACCCAAGACATGGATCCCCCCTTCAAGATGTGGAATCTCATCATCAAATTCATTATATGTCTTTACATGAGTGAATCTATCTAGATGATCAAGTTGTCTCTCAACAGTTTCATCTTTCTTGGAGGACTCAAGAAAGATTACATCTCTGGAAAGAATACATTTCTTGTTTGTCTCGTTGTAAATACGATACCCCTTGGTAGTATTTGAGTACCCCAAGATGATGCACTTCTAACTCCTTGCATTAAGCTTGCTTCTTTGCTCCTTGGTAATCAAGGTATAACAAGTGGCACCAAAGACCATGAGATGTCTTACTGAATGAATGTGGCCATACCAAATTTCATAAGGAGTCTTGTTTTAAAGAGCATTAGATGGACACCTATTTTTGACATAAATTGCACATAGAACTGCACCAGCCCAAAACATCGATTTTACATTCTTTAAAAACATCATGGAATGAACCATATTTAGGAGTGTCCTATTCATTCTTTCAGCTAAACCGTTCTTTTGAGGATTATATGGAACTATGGTTTGGTGCTTGATCCCATGTTGGCGAAGGTAGCTTTCAAATTCATTAGATGTATATTCTTTTTCATTATCAGTGAGAGAGCCAATACAAGACTGAGCTTCATTTTGAATCCGTACATGAAAATTTCTAAATGTTTCAAAAGCTTGTGATTTATCTTTCAACAAGTACACCCAACACCTTTTGGTGCAATCATCAATAAAAGACATGATATATTTATTTCCATTTACAGAAGGAGCAAGCATAGGGTCGCACGATTCAGAATGAATCAGTTCAAGTTTTCTACATGTTTTGGAAGTAGAATCATGAAATGGTTGTTTGATATGCTTTCAAAGGATACAAGCATCACGTTGCTTCAATTTCCTAGGAATAGTAAGCAAACCAGAAACACCATTCTTTCTCAACAAACGAAGATTGTCATAATTAATATGGTCAAATATAACATGCCTCAAAAGACTAGATGATATTATACATTCACCATGATGAGATAGGTATGCAACATTTTGTGAATGGGTAGATGTCACATTCAAATTCAACAGTTTTCCATCTCCCATTCCGATCATGACAACCATGTTGTCAGAATCCTTTTTGTATTTCAACTTTGCCACCGAACATATGAATAAAGTGTCCTTGTTATTAGATGTGCACAAAGGTTAACAAGATCCTTTGCAACCGGGAAGATAGAGCACATTATGTAGAAGAAAATATGAGAATCCATGCAACTTAAGTCTGATGGTGCCCATTCCTGAAGGTTGAGACTTAACTTATCTGCAAAATACACTATGCCATCTACATTGTCATTGAAGTCTTCAAGGAAATCTATTTGGAATGTCATGTGGGAGGTTGCACCTGTGTCAAGAAGCCATGCATCTTTCCAAAGAGTATATAAAGTGTTAAATAAATCTACAATTACTCCTATATTGCAACGGACAACAATGTAATGAGCAAATTCAGGTGGATTACCTTTTGTTGGTTTTGAAGTTTTACCTTTGTCCTATTTCTTATTTTGTTTGTCTTCTTTGATCTTATCCCATGGAACTCTGCAGTCATATCCTTCATGTGACACATTCTTTTTGTAATGGGGACAATGAAGATTGGATCTAACACCTTGGTTGTGTCTACTCTCCATTGCCTATGATAGTCTTTCTTCCTTGTCCTCTTTTGTTGCTTTCTCCTTTGGAAGAATAATGTGGTTTACTCTTCTCTTTCTGAGCAAGGTAGATGGTCTCGCTTGTTGAAGGAGTAGACTTCTTTCCAAAGTCTTTCTCACATTCTGCAACTTTCTCCACTAGCTTGCCAAATGTGTTGGATTTCATTTGACCACTTGCTTGCAACGATTCAAGGTAGCGAGAAAATGTAGGGTAAAGGGCCTTAATGAAGGCTATGTGAGGGAGATCTATATTCACTCCAGTGGCCTCAATGTCATGCATTATGGCTTTGATTTCTGAAGTTAAAGCCATAGGGTAATCATTCTTCAACTATAGGTTGAAGAGCTTCACCATTAGTTGTATGAGTTTTAGTTCAAAGTGTGTGTCATGCAATCTCCTCAAAGCGTTATAGGAGTCGTTAATAGAAGTAATATGACGACTCACCTCCTCACTTATTGTCGTAGAGATCACAATATATGTATTCTGGTCTTTGTCCTCCCATATGGCATGTTCTTTGTTTGATGTTGGAATGAGTAGTTTGTTCCTTGCTTTGCTACTCTTCAACTTTGATTATGAGGCAACAGATTAAAAGCATGATTCTGCTTCTTCTTCGATGATTTTTTCAGGGACTGATGCTGCTTCACAAATGCCTTTCCATAAGTTGTTGAAGATCAATGTGCTTTTGATCTTCTTATACCATTATTTGTAGTTTTCTTTTCCAGTTAGCACCACACCGACAATAAAGATGAGAGAATTCATTTTCTTGTAGAACTGCTTCTTCAATCAACAACTTGTTAAGTACCTTTGATATGCCTTCACCAGATGTTGATGTTGTACATGTTCCACTCATGATGAGTGCACAAATTGTTGGTTGTGGAGCCTGATTATCTTCCCAATTCATATGCAGGTTAAAGAAACTGTAGGATACATAATTCATGGCCATGAGGGGGTCGAAATTTGTATCTTTTGCAATTCAAATATTGTAATTTTGTAGTCAATCTGGACAGTTCATTATAAGTTTGCAGATCTGACGGTAGAAGTTATGTTAGGTGAAACCCTCTTTTATGAGGGAATTGTAATGCGACCATGTATTATGGTGAATATTGTATTTTGAGAGAGGAGACTATGAGAGAAAGAAGAGGAAGTTACAATGGGTGTGTTGTAGGTTGTATCCCTTCATTTTGGTGGATAATAAAAAGGAAGGACCTGACAATTTCTCTGGTGGACGTATCCCACACTGGGTGAACCACGTATATTCGTGTCTCTATTGTATTGTGTATCTTCTGTGTTTTATTTTTGCATTTGTCTATTTTATTGCTCCACGATCCTGTTTTTCTAACACAAACAAGCTCTTCAAATGCTCCACGACAGAGATTATCTTGTGGGTGAATTTGAGATCAACAAGTCCTTAGAAAAACAAAAAAAACCTCAGAATCACAATTTGAACATCGTCATGTTCTTCTTCATATTGAAATCATTTTCTTGTAGAACCCGTGCTGGTGGAGGGGCGTTTAAATTTAATACCAATGAGTATTTTAATGGATACATGTGTTTGAATGTATGAAATGTTGCCAGGTTAGCATTTGAATGGATACCAAACAAAATTCTAATGTAACATGTGCAACCTATGGATTAGTTGGTGTAGGGGCATAAATACGATGTAAACAATAGCTGGTGAAAAATACACTCATATTCCACGCGAAGAATAGTTACAGGAGGTCAACAGGGGCATGAGATTATGTGGGCAATCTCAGCATACAATTATTGGACCGGGCGTAGGGTTCCCACAAGCATCGCCATGTCCCACTTACTAGAATCCCATTCTGTTCTTGAACCAGTTAGGGTTATCACCTCTCGAAATGGAATGGAAACAACAAATTTTGTGAACCTAGACAGAGAAACCCTAGAGAGAATACCTAAAAATTCGACGGGCGTAAGGATTAGGGTTTCGACTAACGAGTAAAAAAATTCGACCATCGTGAGGGGCATATGCAATGTTTGGTTCACATTGTGTTCAATAAACTAACACATCAATCAAAGAATCAACTAGAGAGGCTAACGAGAAGGAAGATGGACATGCATAGAGTCAGGAAGTTTTTTCTACACGAGAGGAAGGAAGAAAATGCCAAAGAATAAAATTATGGACTTCACCTGCGCTCTGATAACATTGTCAAACTAGGCATTTGCAAAAAACGTAACTCCATTGATGTGCTTTACATTAACATAAGAGGTGCATAAACACAATCAAAATTACCAGTGGACTTCCCTAATGGATGACTCTTCCTATCACCTACAACTCTTCATATTTACATTGTTATTACAATAACGCAATCCCAAGGATTACATGTCTAACAAATATATTACATTTGGTGTCTTATCTAACATCTTTAAATGGATGTTGAGGAAGACTCAAATTCTAGGGTATGGACGGGATCATTTGTCTCAAGGACATCATAATGCACTCTCTTCATTTATGGATGATATGTTATTGTTTAACATTGCTTCTTATACCTCCTTTAACACGATTTCCCTAGCCTCTAAGTCACAATCATGTGCATGTCTCTTACAATGCATTCTTCAATGAATGTAACAAATGCATTTCATTTTTTCTTAATTTTTGGATAGGTGTTCCACTCTAGACAATATCTTAATTTGTAATTGTTGATATGGTTTCTTTTATGTTAATATAAATTTTTGAATTTAAAAAAGGCCATATAGTGGCTAACACATGATGGTTGTATTATAAAATTCATTGCACCTACAAATGCAACATACAAAAACTGTAGAGATACACAAAGTTACCCAATCTTCCAAATGTAGCATAGAGTTACCTTACAAAGATGCATGATAGTCCCAATCTATTTATCATTGGATTACTATAAGTCCATGAATGAGATGTTGAAATGAAACTTTAAAGTGGATAATTTTTTAATTTTTATTTTGTTGTTATATGTAGTTGAAAATATTTTTTGAAAATACAACCTAAGTGGGCTTAATGGTTAAGAGCATGTGCTTCCTACTTGGAGGTCATATGTTCAAATCTAGAGGGGGGTAGGGTAGGTATACCTCTGTAGACTTTGGCAGTCAAATCACTGCACGGAGGGGGTCCCTTGTCCCACAAACAAGGGGGTCTAATACACCAATTTAGTGTGTGGCTTGGTCATGACCTTAAAAATTAGATTATTATTATTATTATTATTATAAGAAAATATATTTAATCTATATATTTGTGTGATAAATATAATTATTTGTTTATAGAGAATATAATATAATAAGGTTTTGGAGTATGACCTAAAATTGTTTGTGCTTGGCTAAGAGCTCGTCTTTCTTGGATGTAAGGAAATAAGTTAACGACCCAAGACCAAAAGACATCTAAGTTTACCCCCTTGCGGACCACCAACAGGTTATTCTAGGTGGCGGGGTTTTCTTGAATAACGATGATGAATCAATGTGCATTCACAGTTAACAACCAGTGATGATTGTCCCCATCTCCGATTGACAACTAAGTTATGATAGATTTTTCAAATGTGTTAAAAAAAATAGTCTTTAACTTTTTTTATGGTAGTTTATATTTTTTTTTTACATAATTTTTAGAATTAAGGAGTTAGATCTCTCGAAGTTCAAGAACTTAAATATCGATGCTTAAATGCTCAATACATTAACAATAACAATATGCAATCTTTTTTCTATTTTAAAATAAAATTACCTTTTTTTTCCCAGGAAAGAAAAAATATAATTATTTCTCAATTTATGAAAGAAATAAAATCAAATATCCTTAACTTTGTAGATTAACATATTTATGAATAAGAGTGTAATAAATATACAAAATGTTTTTTCTTCGATGGAGCCTTTCAAGACGCTTCACCAAAGGGAGGGGTTGGGGGATTCATTTTCTTCTCCCAAAATCATTTTATTAGTTTCAAAGCTGGAACCGATTGTTATCACTGAAAAATCATCCGCAACATTGCACACAAATGGTTAAAGAAACACGTCAATGCCAACAACAATTATTCCACCTACAACACCAAAATGCATTCAAAATGTAAAAAACTATACAATTGGGTCAAAACTTGAAATGTGCAGCTTCACCAAAAGAGCCGTGCGCACAGTGCGCAGTATGCACGGGCCAACACAACCCTCAGCGCACAAAATGCGCGACTGTGTACGAGAAAATCCACACTTCTATGAACGACACATTTATGGATCTTGTCAACCTCTCAACCACTTTTGGTCCGACCCCCAACACGATTTGACACTCATATTTGAACAAAATCTAGCTTGGGGGTTGGTCAAGGGCTAGAGGGTGCCCTAAAAGGCCCCTTGTTCACACTATGAACCAATTACCTTTTTCCATGTATGAATGCCATTAATAAGAGCCATGGGTGTGCTAAGAAACCAAGATCTTCAAGGTATTGTTATGCTGCAAGAATTCTTCCTTGGGAATCCTCTTTTCTCTTGGAAGCCTTCAAGCACCATTGCAATAGGCCATTCCACTCACCTCTTGAGGGAATAGGGATTGTTTTTGTTCACCACTTGCCATTTCTTCCATTATACGAAAAGCTCTCAATTAGGGAACTTAAGAACCCTTCCAAGGAGGAAGAGGGCACTCATAAGTCCCTATCTTTCTCTAGGGTGTTTTGCCTACTAATCTATTGATCCATTGGTAGCATTATGTTGGCCATTGTTTGATTTTCATGGTTCTAAGTTTCTCATGCTTTCTAACATTTATTTCTTAGTTGTTTTAGTTTACTTCCTTGTTTTCATATGTGTTTGGCTTATCTAACCCACTCACAAAACTTTTGTCTTGTCTAGTAGGCTCATCTATACATGCAAGTGTTGTTGTTTTGCTCACCCAAATGACGAAACCAACACAACAAATTGATGACCATACTAGGGATCGGTATAAAATTCCTCCCTATTTGAGCTTAGAGAGCACTTAATTTTCATTGTTTTGTCTTGCAGGTACCAAAACCAACCTATCCCAACCTGCCAAAGTCAAAATTCAGAGCTGGGGAAGGAGTATTTCACTTGGAAATTTCTCCCCCGACGCGTGACAGGAAGTGCGCGGATTTTCCTGCCCACAGAAGCGCACTGTGCGCGAACCAGGCCTCTTTACACTGCGCATTGTGCGCCCTCTGCGCGCCTCTCAGAATTGTAACCTGTGCATATGTCTAATTTTTCAAATTCTAAGGATTTTTATGCATGGTTTAAAGGCCCATAGCCTTCGATTTGTTTTATTTTTCTGCACTTTGTAAGGAAACTACACTCCACTTAGAGTCCTTTCTCATATGAAAGGTTAGCTAACATAGGCACTTAGGGGGTAAAAAGAACCAATATTCTCCTATTTTTCTTTGTTTCCACATAGATGGCTTATTTGGCTTGTAAATTTTAAGTTGAGGTTATTGCTTTCATACATAAATGACTTAAATTGGGACTAGAAGTTAACTTTGATCCTCAAGTATGTTCTTCCCTCGCACCCTAGTGTGATCTTGGGAATCAGAAAGGTGGTTAAAGGGACATTTCATCTCCCTTAACAAAAATATTTAGGAGAGGACAGAGCCCCCCTAGGGTTCCTCTTAGTTTTTTGAAATCATCTTAAAGTTTTGTAAGGGCCCATACATGCCCACATGTTACAAACTTAGGATAGTTTCTTAAAAATGCTTTCTTAGTTTAGATCACAATCTGGGGACGTTTAAAGATCAAAGTAACGGGCCCATACATGCCCACATGTTTGCAATCTAGGATAGTTTTCAAGAGTTTTCTTAGTGTAAACAACATTTAGAGAGTTTAAAGGATTTGTAAAAGACTCATATGTCCACATTGCTAGTTCTTTAGGGCTTTAAATATTCCGCAAGGTTGTACCAAAGACACATAGTAAGCTAGGTAAAGAAAATTTGTTAGGACCATAGGAAGTTCACATGTTGCAATCTCACACTTAACTTATTAAAAATCGTGACACACTTTTTCACTTGCTTGCAACTCCTCACACACAAAATTTCTATTTTGAAATAGTGGAGGTCGAAGTAGGTTTTCTCCAAAGGAATTTTGAAATATCTGACTACTCCTTTAGAAATTATCCACACCTAATTAATTCAAACGAGGTTGGTCTATGACTCCAACCTCTCATCCCACCACATCTAAATTTTTTCTAAAAACACACTAAGTTTTCCTCCACAGGAGGTGCCAAAAGAATTTTTTTAGTCTAGGTAGGATCTCAGGGGTAGCCATCTAAATAACCCCCTGTTATTTGGTTCTCACATTTTCAAACAATAGAAGTTGAGAAATAGGGAACTTTCAAATCCTCCAAGTCAAGTGTTCCTACACCATAAGGCAGGGAGATACCCATGAAGGGTTGAAGGCCGAGGTCCGGTTGTTCTGTGCATCCCTCCTTGTCTCACCCAACTCTTGGAAGGGCATCCAACCCGTGACCCGTTTATGAGGCCGAAAATCTAAATGTTGCACCTTGACTGAGGTACCTAGTGGTCAAAACTTAGGACATCTACCCAGGTGGCGATTGTGGGTTGCAATCGCACCTTGATAAGATTTTGTGTGGTTATTGGGAAATATCGCCAGCTCTTTCAGGATATGCACCCTCTACCCTTCATTATAACTGATTACTTAAACCTTCACTAGTTCCTCTTTCGATGGCTTTAGACTCCACTATTGAGTGTTATTGGAAGGTCCAGTGCTAATTGAGAGGAAGGACAATACGTCTTTTAGGACACGAGCATTTGTTTTTATTTGTTCCCCCACACAGACAAAATCCACCAATCCATAGGCTTGTTTATTTTACAATTGATTTATGTATGATGCTCATTTGATTACATGCAATTGTGAGTCATACTATCTTGTGAAGGTCCAAAATTATACAAAAGGTCTTGTTCATTTATTTCTATCTTGTCACCATTTGCACACATTCACTTTGCTAGTCAGAAACCATAGGGGACCCACAGAATCCTCGTCGTTCTAAACGTTTGTAGAACCTCCCTCCTATTCTAGGAGGAGTCCCTAGTCTTGCCAACTCACTGGCTTGACCATCTTACACCCCCGTGAGTGCTACTGTTTTGGGATCAACTTTACTTTGTTCCACTTTGCTTGGGTCCAATTCCCAAGGCCATCCATCCACTAGTTCTCCTTCACAAGGAGGCGGGGGTCAAACTTCTTCTCAAGGGAGAAGTACATCCCCACCAAGTCCCCCTTAAGAAACAGGTCCACTACCTGCTCACACAATGGTTGGAACTAATCCTCCACCAAATCTCCCTATGCCATAATTGGCATCCCTCAACATTATTGATCTAACCAAACTCATGAATGATCCCATTTTACATGACCCCACATGGCCCAATATGCCTACCAAACTACCTTCAGATATTCCGAAATTTGAAGGAAAACCGGGGGAAGATCCCGCCAACCATGTTATGACCTTCCACTTATGGTGCTCTTCAAACAACATCATGGACGGTTCCATCTACTTGAGGTTATTTCAAAGAACTCTCACGGGCCGATCAACCAAATGGTATGTAGACGAAAAATTAGGGTCCCATGTGACCTTTGAATCATTGGCCAAGGCCTTTTTGTCCTTTTTCCAACTACCATTCCGTCATGATACTGGCTTAGAACTTCTCTCTGAGTTCAAACAAACCAATGCTATCCATATAGTCGACCAAATCCATGAATGGCGTCGACGACATAGTTTGTGTAAAGCAAAAACCACCAAAGAACAACGTCTTGATTGGTTTCTCAAGTCACTTGTCTCTGTTATTACCAAGGATGTAGCATCCACTTTTCCTCAGTCAGAAGAGGAGGCCATTAGCAAGGCTCAACAATTTAACCTCATCTATGCTCAATCAGGTTACTTATACACAATATTGCCCGATGCACCTAAACCCATACCATTTGGCCAGGACAAACCTGGGATGTCCCACGCTGCAGATGGGTTGATTGGTTCTATGAACCATCTCAACCCTTATGGCCACCCATCACTCGCTTATGGTGCACATCAATATCCACAACCATATGGAGGGACGTCTTATTACCCTCCTCCCGCTCACCAACATTGATATCTTGTTGCTCCCCCTCCACCAATGGGTGGACCCTCGCCGGTACCCATGATGCGACCAACCTCTCATCCCTTCAACACATGTGTGCATAGTATCTTCTAATGGAACATATATTTGAGACAATACTCCTCCCATCGAGGCCCCTCCCCACATCTAAGTTCCACTAGTCAAAGAACTATTACCTCAGGAATTCCCTGAGAACCCCGCTGCACCACTTATCCCAGATTCCCCCCTCCCTCCAGGGGAAAATCCTAGTTTGGGTGACAGTCCCCCAAGCCATTACCCAAATTCCCTTTTTCTACCCACCACCTGAAGTCCAAGTGTTCCAGGTAGCGGCTACTCTCACCCTTCCAAACATGGTGCTTGCCATCCCTGTATGGTATCTTCATCCACCTGCGATGGTCCCTACACCATCTCTCCTTCCTTAGACAGAGGGATTATTGATGCAGATCCCAATACATGCTCTTGCCACACCACCCTCGCCCCCAACTAGCAACGACACTACCACCACTGGGGGCAAACGAAAGAAAATTGAGCCCACAGCTCCACTTCCTCCCTGAGCTCAACCTCCTTGCGCTATGCGAAAAAGATGGACACCCCACTAATATATGTCCTACTCTTCCCAAGATGAACAATCTGATCCAACTCCCTAGAGCAACCACATTGCTCACCACTCCACCAAGTACATCCATTGCTACTATGAAGTCCTCAACCACATGCAATAAAGGGTTGCAAACCAAATTCGCTTGTTCCATATGCTTATAATACGACCATTACACTCATCATTGCCCAGCTCTACCTCAATTTCGCCAAACGTTAGCCGCAGTACACCAAACATCTCGACTAGAGCCCTCTCAACCACCCCCTACTGAGGCTCACATTACTGACATTTGATATATTTCGTCGTCAGTCCCCAAGCAAACAAGGTACCCTCCATAGTATCAAAACATTCATTTTATGTCCAATAGTCTTTTGCACCATGTATACGATATCCCGTCTATGTCCTCACCACTTGAGGACAATAACGCTTACCCATTGACAGTTCCCCCTACCTCCCAGGATCCCCTCTATTCTCACATATTCCACTGTGACGAAGATATCCTGGAGGAACTCACTACCCCCGATTGCCCATGGAATGCGCTCCATCATCGAGCACTTTTTCTTTCACAAGAGGCCTTTCACCCTCCTGTCCAAGCCTCCATGTGCGCAATCAAAACCAAGGATTTTATTATTTCGAGGCATATAGACTAGTTCAACAACCCTATCCCTGCCCCAGATGCTTTTTAAGAAGGCAACATGGCCAACATCTCCCCCATCGTCAAAATTGACAATTCCATTAAATCAGGAATCATAGAAGAATTCACCATTGGCGCCTCATACTCCCCTGAATAACTCATTGCTTACAAAGCTCTCTTTTAGCAATACCAGGATATTTTTGCCTAGTCATATACAGAGATGCCCGGCCTCGATCCGTCTATAGCCGAACATCGAATCGACACATGGCCAGATGTCGCCCCAGTTCACCAAAAGCAACGCCCCCTTCACCCATCCAAAGATGCAGCTATCAAAGTTACACGTGACCGATTTCATTTACCCCATTGCGTACACTTAGTGAGTCTCCAACCTCGTCCTTGTGAACAAAAAACAGGTCACTATTCCCATCTGCACAGACTTTTGCGATCTCAACCATGCTTGTCCCAAAGATAATCTCCCAACCCCTTTTATCGACCAAATTATTGATGATTGTGCTGGCCACGAGGCCCTATCCTTTATGGATGGGTTCTTCGACTATAATAAAATCCAAATTCATCTAGTAGATCAGTATAAAACCACTTTTACTACCCCCTGGGGTACCTTTGCTTATCGCGTCATGCCTTTTGGACTCAAGAATGCAGGTGCTACGTTCCAATGGGCCATGACTTATGTTTTCCATGATCTTGATTACATTGTCCTTGCTTATTTGGATGACCTCACTGCTCAGTCCAAAAAGAGAACCCAACATCTAGACAACTTACGCATCGTTTTCCAATGATGTCACCAATATAATATCCGCTTGAACCTCCTCAAGTGTGTATTTTGCGTCACTATCGAGCCCCTCCTTCGGTTCATTGTTTCCCAAAACGACATCACGGTGGACCCCCTCAAGGTCCAAGCAATTACAAAAATTCCACCACCTAGGAATTTACGCCAACTGTGGAGCTTGCAAGGCAAAGCCAACTTTTTACGTCGCTTTGTCCCAAACTACGCCACTCACGCGCACAGTTTTCTCCGCTTACTGCGACCCGATATCCCATTTCAATGGGACGAACTTTCTCAAACAACTTTTGATGATTTAAAATATGCCTTATCCAATGCCCTTTTGATTAGTCCCCTAGACTATGATCACGATTACATCCTCTACTTGTCATCCTCAGTTGTCTCAGTAACATGATTCCTCGTCCAATTAGGGGATGACGAGCATGAACATGCCATCTACTACATCAGTAAAAACCTTTCAAGGCCACCCTTGAACTATAATCATGATGACAAACTCGCCTTATAAGTTGTCCTCGCAGTCCAAAAACTGCGCCATTATATGCTGCTTTGAACTACCAAGGTCGTAGTAGATTCCAACCCCATACAGTACTCTCTTAGTCGATGACAAATTAATGGAAAATTTTCCCGTTGGATCATCATCCTCCACGAATATGATCTAGAGTTCTCTACTCCCAAAAGAACGAAAGCTCTCGTCCTAGCCGAACTCATTACGATTTTTCCCTCAGACGCTAAAGCTTCCCCATCAATTCATATTTCCCCGACGAACACCTCTTCTTCATCCCCTCCGATGACCCATGGTATGACGACCTCCTCGTCTACCTTCATACACAAAAGTTTGGGTCTCATCTCTCTCGAGATGATCTTCAACGCAATCGCCACTAGGCCCCTCGATACCTCCTCATTGGAGATGTTCTCTATCGATGTGGGGTCGACACCATTCTTCGTCGATGCCTTACCATAGACGAAGTTGACAGAGTCTTGAACGATTACCACAATGGCCCTTGCGGTGGTCACCTCTCGGGTATGTCCACCACCCAAAAAAGCATTCGAGCAGGGTACTTATGGCCCACGTTGTTTCATGACTGCATCCAAGTTGTCAAGCGATGCGACAAATGCCAGCTTTACGCAAATAAAGCACGAGCGCCACCAGTTCTTCTACATCCAGTCATCACAGCTGACCGCTTCTGTAAACGGGGCATTGACTTCATGACTTGCCATCCTCCATCCAGTAATGGACACAAGTACATTGTCATGGCAGTAGATTACTTTACCAAATAGTTTGAAGTCATGCCCACATTTAACAACACCGCTGACACAACAACGCATTTTTTCTTCAACCACGTCATTAACTGATTAAGATTCCCACTACCTTTAGTGTTCGATCATGGTAAACACTTTGAGAATGAGATATTCACGAAACTCTCCTCAAAGTTAGGCTTCACCCATGAGTTTTCCTCCCCATACTACTGTCAGTCCAATGGACAGGTCGAGGTTGTCAACAAAGTCCTCAAAACCATGCTACAACATACCATCAACAAACATAAGACCAACTGGCATCATATGTTTTTTTCCGTGTTATGGGATTATCGCATGACAGTCAAAACTACCACCGGTTTTGCACCCTTCCACCTCGTCCATGGGATTGAAGCCACCCTCCCTGTCGAGTGCGAAACCTCACGTTACGCATTGCCATTGAGCTATTATCTGACACTGCTCCAATGGAGCAATGCCTACTGACCTTAGAGTCGCTTGATGAAGATCGTTGATCTTCATTACAAAACAATAAGGCAACTAAAAACGGTCCAAAGCCACCTTTGACCACCATGTCAACCTTCGCTCATTTAACGAAGGTGATCTCGTGTTAGCCTACGATATCGCCCATGATACTCTTGACCATGGGAAATTTGAGTCATTATGGCATGGACCCTACATCATCAAACACTACCTCGCTAAAGTCTTCTACATTTTGGCCTATCTAGAAGGCTACCATCTCAAAAAACCCATCAACTAGTTGTACTTAAAGAAGTTTTATGCCTGAGCGTAGCCATCCTACCTTAGGCTTTTCTTTGTACACATTTGTAGAGTTTTTAGTCTTCTTTTTCTGCCACCACTCCTCATATCTAATATATCATCCGTGTTATTAACAAATGCATCATCCATCAGCCTACCACATTAGTTACGCTAACAATGCCAGTCGTTGGACCCAGAATCTCGCTTTGACCGCTTGGGCCCTCTATACTCCCTCACATGTCCTGCTCCACTCCAATGGCATATGTTTGGGCTTGACCACCAACAACCAAGTTGAATACGAGACCATCATTGGTCTCCTTGCTGAGTCCACTCACCCCCACATTCGTCACCTTAGCGTTCTATTAGATTCCCATCTTGTCGTCTTGCAGCTCAACAATGTATATGATGTTCACGATCCTTGCCTCTTTCGCAAATACATGCAAGTTAGACTCCTATCTCACAACTTTGATTCAATCACATTTACACATATTCCAAGACAACTCAATCAAGTAGCAGATCACATGGATAACCTAGTATTAGATTGGCAGTTATCACATTAAACATCATTTCACACATAACACATAGAGACATGAATGATCCAAA
>JZKD02S1674451.1:48339-66422 GCA_000966675.3 Picea glauca
TATATATATATATATATATATTGTAAACACTTATGATACTTGATACTTTTGTAATCAAGTATCATAAGTGTTTACAAAAAATACATGTACATTGCCTATAGGCCAGTGAATCCCCCCACCCCTATGAGTACAAAAATAGGTATCAACTACCCTATACAAAAATGGGTCCCAAGCTTGTACATACAAAAGCCGACACTCACAATGACTCGAGAGCTACCACATGGGTCCTTTATCAGCTAGAGGTGCCCCACCAGCTGGGGGCCCTCCAGGTCCAGGAGGCAACTGACCAGTCATCGCTTCCCTCACCACTGCTGCTCGACGGATCAGGGTCCTCCACTCCGTTGGTACGCCCACACACTACTCCAGGACCTCCTTATCCTGGATATGGGCCCACATACCCTCAGGTACATCCTGTATAACCCGCTCGAATCGTTGACGCAGATCCTCGAGCATCACCCCGACCTCTACCTACGACTCTCTCATTGATCTAGCACCAACATCATCTCTTTGCCACCTCTTTCCCACCCTTGGATCTGTAAGTGCCGGTCGAGCTAGCCCCTGACGAGCCAAATCCTCGACAACCTCCGCCTCTCGGCCTTGGGGTCCCATATATGCAAAACAAATACTAGAGATAGTGTCAACATCCATATATAAATATATAATCAATGTTATCTATCGAAATCACAAAACTTAAAACCATAATACCAAAACATACCTCGCTGATCCCAGTCCTCCCCATGAGGCAACATCATGTATGAGTCATGACGGTAGTCCATACCCATGTATGGATGCCTCATAATCACCTGTGGCATCTATCGCCACACTCACGCTACTGTGGCCATGAAATAGTGGCCACCCTCCCCACCTCCATGACAAGACAACACGTGGGCCCACCACATCAGACGCGGCTCGCGTCGCCTCGTAGGCTCGAGAAGAATCCTCGGGCGCAACAGAGGCACCCTCTCTAAGAACTAGGCGACGAGAATAGACCCGAACGCGAAATCACCAGAGTCAGCTCGCCGACACTAGTTCACCTGTCCCATCATCTTGGTGTGCAGAAGCACACCCCATGCAAACAGGTCCCCATCCAAGACTCACTCCGCTACTCTCAGCTGAACCCCAGAGATTTGTTGAGTCCCCAAGGATCCGTAGATCCTCACCACCATTGCTGCGATGCACTCCATCAAGAGGTTGTCAATAGCCTCAATCTGGATGACCGAACCCGACATAGGGTTCGACCCAATGCAGTGGCGAGCCGCGAAGTCACCCATTCAATCCTCCCCCGACAGCTGGGAGTCGATAGGAAGGGCCATCCCACATAATGGGAGCCCCTTGAGGAAATACACATCCTCGGTGGTCGAGAATGTCAGTTGCTCACCTCTAATCATGAAGCACTATAGATCCGTGCTCCATATCCTAATCAGATACTGAAACAAGAACTCTTGTGACCATATTAGAGGGAAGTCAAAGAACTTGAGCAGCCCATAGGCTGCCAAGTATCTCTGAACACCCGACTGCGCCCTCACCGCCTCCCGTAGACAGTCCCAGTCGTGCTTTCTCCAGTGCACCGACATCGTGCTCTTGGAGTCTGATGATCATTTGCATCCACACAAAATCACTTGATAACCTCATCATCAAGAAAAAAACATCAAAACATAAAAAATTACAACCCCTTAGCCTTGCCCACAGTGTGCGACTTTCACCCAGACAGGTACACACATGTGCGCACCTGTTCTTTGCACAGTTGTGCACTAATGCACAACTATTTGAGAAACAGTTGTGCATAAGTGTGCGCCTATCAATCAAACAGGTGTGCATTTCATGCACGTATGTCTACCCAAACCCTGCGCCCACATGCGCGGCTGTGTCAAGCACAACCACACATTGTGCGTTGGAAA
This sequence comes from Picea glauca, assembly GCA_000966675.3. NCBI lineage: Eukaryota > Viridiplantae > Streptophyta > Pinopsida > Pinales > Pinaceae > Picea > Picea glauca. The sequence continues at coordinate 50,238 of JZKD02S1674451.1, forward strand.
AGGGATTATACCTGTGCACATGTGTGCCAATATTCCTCCTTTTCCGACGCATTGGTGGTCCCTGCCCCAAAAAAACCTCTGTACGACCCTCTGTACAATCCCTACCTACAAACCAGGGAATTCACAACATACAGGAGGATAGGACCACTAACCTGTCTCTCGCCGCTCTCGGATCGGTAGCCTCACGCTCTTGCAATCTCCAAATCTCCTCACAACATTCTCGTCAATTCAGCTACAGTGACAGGTACAAATGAGGTGGCATTATGGGCCCACCAACCATATATAGCCCCTTTTTTACCAACTTCCACACTCTTTTTACAGGAGCCCATAGCCTTTGTTTTTTGATCCATTCTCATCCACAGGATCCTGGTCCTGCCATCTACACATTCACATTCCCCGGGTCATCATTTGCACTTGGCCCCGGAGGAGAATTTTTCTCACATCACGTTCAGGTACGCATGCTCATGTTCAATTTTATCAAATAGTTGTTATATGTTCTTTATCATCATATATTGTTCACGTCGGGTATTTGGTTTTCATGTGTGCAAGTACTTGTTCCACAAGCTTACAAGCCCTTCAGGTATATGTTTGACACTGGCATGTAATTATTCCCTCTGTAAATCAATTGCATATCCCGATCATACCCTCTGACATTTACCTTTAGGGTCTTTACATCTGGCTCTGCAGTACCTTTTACCTCTGCTGCATTTTGGTATTGTCACCCGGTAGCACTTTCCCCCACATGAGTTGTCCCATTCATAAGTTCCCCTTGACGACTTGACACTCATGTTGATTTTCACCCACTAGGATGGGAGTCCAGATAGTCTTAGGCACTTCCGAGAATGAACCCCATACTTCTTCTCATCATATTGCTAACTTTCCGAATGGACTCCCAGGTCATATCATCTCGGTTACATTGACTGCACCCCCACAGTTTCATTAGCCTTCCATCTCATCCATCATCAGTTTTCCCATTTGCAGATTTTCCTCCATCCATTTACCTAATACAGAGACCCACCCATGGGGCCCCCACCCTCCACCGGTTTTCTTTCACAAACTTGTGCCTTAACATGCCAAGCTATCTTTCATTGGGGCACCCGTTTATGTATCTGTATACTCAACCCAAATTATTCTTTATTCCTTTGGTAGTTGTAAAAAGTCTTTGTTTCCAGCATATACTTAGCTTTTTCGTCGTTACCCTTGATGGCCTTATTTTCCCTGGCAAAGCAACCCATGTCGCCCTTGGTTGGGGCATACACTATTTTTTTATTCCGACCTCATTCACGAACCACGAGTATCCCAAGTCCATGTACCCATGATCTCTAAGTTTATCCACTTTGTTAGCCTTTGGCACAGTTTAACCCCATATCTAGTCACCCCCCTGACACTAGATATAGTCTTACGGTTGTTGCCAATCATCCTTCAAAAATTCCCCAACCAAGGACAGTCTTGAGTCTCACAGAATCTTGACGTCGTTCATGTTACCCGTCAGTACCTAATATCACCTATTACTGAGTGGATTTCACGAAGCCCTTTTCTTCCTTGAGTCGTGTCTCCCTTCTTGTCGACATCAACACAGTTTCCAGAAGGGCAACAATATCTTGACTCTCATTACCTTTACAATGAGGAGTCTCGGACGTAACATAGAGAATCATTATTGCTCTCTGATTTTGTTGACCCCCATAACATTCGACTTTGCAAACTCTCATGTTACGGTGGGTCTTACTATGCAACTATTGCAACATTTTCATACCAGTCGAAGACCTATGAATTCGTTTGGCCATCAATGCCTATGAGTCATCGACAATTCTTATAGTCGTCCTTGCCTCACTTCAGAGTCCGTTCGCCATTCAGAACTGTCATTTGCCATTATCAACCGCCCCCGAGGACGTTGCAGTTATCTACATCAACATACATCTTCAGTTACAGTCTCACATTTTGGTTCCATGACATGAGCATGGAGCATGCCCACCTCATTTGTACACACATTTTCTTTTTTCTCCCTAGAGAAAGGTTTGGGTCCCACAATTTTCCCTCTCCCTCCGACGGATCGCTCTTGCAGTTCCTCTCTTCACTCTTCATTACAATGGCACTCTTAACAAAAGAAATATTGATGTATTTTAGCTATACATATGCTCCTAACCTCACACATCAAGGGGCATCTGTTATCATTGAAAAATCGTTCGCAACATTGCACGCAAATGGTTAAAGAAACACATCAATGCCAACATCAACTAGTCCACCTACAACACCAAAATGCATTCAAAAGGAAAAAAACTATACAATTGGGTCAAAAATTGAAATGTGCAGCTTCACCAAAAAAGGCGCGTGCACAATGCGCAGTATGTGCGGGCCAACACAGCCCTCAACGCGCAAAATGTGCGATTGTGTACAAGAAACACTACATACTTCTATGAACGACGCATTTATGGATCTTGTCGACCCCTCAACCACTTCTAGTCTTGACACTCATATTTGAGCGAAATCTAGCTTGGGGGCTGGTCAAGGGCTAGAGGGTGCCCTAAAAGGCCCCTTGTTCACACTATGAACCAATTGCCTTTTGCCATGTATGAATGCTATAAATAAGAGCCACGGGTGTGCTTAGAAACCAAGATCTTCAAGGTATTGTTATGCTGCAATAATTCTTCCTTGGGAATCCTCTTTTCTCTTGGAAGCCTCCAAGCACCATTGCAATAGGCCATTCCACTCACCTCTTGAGGGAATAGGCATTGTTTTTCTTCACCACTTGCCATTTCTTCCACTGTATGAAGAGCTCTCAATTAGGGAACTTAAGAGCCCTCCCAAGGAGGAAGAGGGGACTCATAAGTCCCTATCTTTTTCTATGGTGTTTTGCCTACTAATCTATTGATTCATTGGTAGCATTATGTTGGTCATTGTTTGATTTTCATCGTTCTAAGTTTCTCATGCTTTCTAACATTTATTTCTTAGTTGTTTTAGTTTACTTCCTTGTTTTCATATGTGTTTGGCTTATCTAACCCACTCGCAAAACTTTTGTCTTGTATAGTAGGCTCATCTAGACATGCAAGTGTTGTGGTTTTGCTCACCCAAGTGATGAAACCAACACAACATAGATCAATCTACAAATAATCACAGTGAATCCACAATCATTAAATTGGTTCTAATCTTTACTCTTGAAAAATGAATCACACAACTCCAAGTTATCAACAACTCCCTCTTCGTGATCAATTGGATGAAAGGAGAATATGTACTAAGAAATTTCATGCTTCACCCATTGTTCCGTGACATCAAGAATTTACAAACTACATTTCCCCACATCATTTTTGCTCATGTATATAGGGACAAAAACTCTTAAGACAATCGACTATCCAAAAAAACAACTAAAGTTGCAAGAAAACACATGGAAAATCAGGGACTCCCATAAAAAAAACAACATACTTCTAATTTTTATGAATCTTGAGTTTAACTTTCTAACTGTTTCAAAACCAAAAAACACTAAAATTCTAAATTCTAAATGTCTTGTACATACTTGAGAATATTCATCTAATATTCTTCTATCATCTTCGTGTTCCATTGAAAGTGTTATGCAAATATACCTTCAATTTATTATTATTTTATAATCTCACTACATAAATAAAATATATCAAGTCAAGCTTTGAATAGTTAGATATTATATGAATTACTCAATTTTAAAAGGATGTGCGGAATCTTTCAATTTATTATTAGTCTTTATTTTTTAGGTTGTTGGGAATATATGAATTGATTTGACTTGTCTACCATGACTTAGTTTATATATATATATATATATATAATCATATATATATATATATTAATTTGGTAAGAAATTGTTGGATCTCCATATTTCAGTGGTTAATTTTGTATAATTAGAGTGTCTTGGGGTTTTTCAGCACCATGAATTCATTTCTGCATTCATAAATGCAATTTAAACAATAAAAATTTGGGATTTCGTGTGGATATATGTTGTCGAATTCTAGCGAAAAAAACTAAAACGTAGAACACTTAGCCAACATCATTTGTTATTGATTTTGAAATTTGTATGTCAATGTGTTGAACCTGCACAGAATAGATCTAGCTAGAAAATACCACACACATTTGCAGAGAGAAATTGAGAAAGAAGAGGCAAGAGAGAAAGAAGAGAAGAATTCTCATTAACCGTATTCCACACTCAAAGAGTGAATAGTTTACAATAGATATAGGATACATGAGTAACTAATGTGTCATAGTAGTGATCTAGAGAGATCTAGACACTCACTGACAAACACTGGTGTGAACTGCTCGTAGTCCTAGTTAAGTGATCCACGCAATCATCAGTTAATTGAGACACATGTGGAAGTGAGAGATACACACGCAACTGTTGGTGATAAAACCGAGGTTTCCATGCATGAGTGACTTCCACTAGTCTAACTGAGTGTAATTGACTTTGAACTGAAGGGATTTGTAGGGGAATATTCTCTAGAGAGAATATTCTCATCTAAAGAATCATTCTCAACATTGGACTGTAAAACTTAGGAAAATAATTATAGGTGAGTGTGTAATATCTCCAACATTTTATTGGTTTATTATTTTGAGTTTTAATTTGAAAATTTATCAAACATTTTATTTGGATCAATTAGGTTTTATTTGGTTTCATTTTTAATATTTACTTTTCCATAAAAATTTAAGTTTCAATTTAAACTAAACTAAAGTTTTTAAAGTTCATTGATGCTAAAAATTTGGAGTTAGATTAATACTTTTTTTTTTCCTTGGAAAAAAGAGTAATTTTATTTCTTTGAAGAGACAAAATTACATTTTGTAGGTGCTTCAAGAGCACATCACACCAATTGTGTGTATTTTTATCAAAAAGGAAAAAAAATGCAACCCATCCCCATAAAGTGATCACTAAGAGAATCTAGCTTTTGTGAGCCAAAATTTGACATGCATGACATAATGTCTATAATTCCTCACCCAAAACAAGGTGGAATAAAGTCTACAAAATTTAATCCTATTGTATACAAGATAAAATGTGTTTCAACCCAAAAATGATTTTCATGGACTCAAAGAGAGTGCCAAGACAGACTTTTTTCATTTCCCTTGCATTTGTGTCACTGCAGAAATTTTTCTTCATTAAAGTGTTGTAAGTGTTGTATGTGTAGAGATACATCCATGATGAAACCTTGATGTATTGAAAACAAAGTAATCCAGAAGAATAGTGTCCAAAATGTGTCAATCATTATTGAGAGAGAAGTATGAAGCTTCAGTCCTGTGTTTGCCCGTGATCCTCTATAAATGGTCTATGATAAAATGCATTAGTGTCCTCCCCTTTATGCTCTGTAATGTGCCATTAGCCCAGAGTGAGTTGAAATCCATCTTTGGACAGATAATCCGCTGCCATGTTCCTATCCTTGTATACATGGGAGATAACCAAAGTATCAAATATGTCCATCATACGAAAAATATCCTCCAGAATAGGACTAAAAAAATGTTGTGACAAATTTGATGCTTTCTTGCCCAATTGATGACATTCATAGAGTCACCAAAGATTTGAATGTGTTGGATTTCCTTTTCTCTAGCAAATAGGAGTAATAGCTTCAACACCAATAGTTCGACATAGTTGTTTATGCCCCAACCTATACCCATTTTTATATGAAAACGATGGTTTTTTGATAAGTGAAGAACTGCACCCCCACCCCCACAAGTGGAGTTTTGAGATGCTCCATCAAAATATGCCTAGGGTTTTGATGTGTCAATGTCCTCTTGATGTCTTACCCACAAGGTTGATGCTTCTTTTGTCTGGGGGAAATGCGACAATATTATATTGATAGACTTTGGGTTGCAATTGCCTCTGGGATAGAGGCTTTTTCTTTGAATATCGCTGCATTTCGGGCTAGCCAAATTCCCCAACTGATTAAGAGAGGAAGTGCTTTTATTTCCTTATTTCTTGGATCACGAGTCCAATCCTTCCATGCCACTTCCAATGTGTTTCCAACCCATATGCATCTCTTCCTGAGGCTTGACGAAGTTTCAGACCATACTTTCTTGGAGAAGAGACGAGAGATGAGAATATGAAAAAGTGGATTCGTTTTCATTTTGACATAGTGAGCATCTACCCGATCCTTCTATCAGACGCCTTCTCAGATTATCCCAAGTTGGGATTTTATCGTTTAAAGTCGCCCACAATAAAATTTTGGCTTTTTGGGGATATTTCAACTTCCATAGTCCCCTCCACCACCAACTGGGATTTAGCAGAAATAGGTCTATATTCATATCTATGTAGCCAGATTTTGGAGTGTAGGAGCCTAAAGGATCATTTTTCCATACTAGTTCATCTTCCTTGTCCGAGAGTCTGATGTGTCCTCTTCTGAGAACTGAAATATAAGTTTCCAGTATGTCTGCAAAAACATTATTTAATCCCAAAGATATAACACTTCTCCAACCTTTGTTCCATAGTGTAGTTGAGAGGGGGTCATATAGATGGGATAGAAAGGAGATACCTTACCTATGAAGCTGATTAATTAATTCATCTGGAAGTATATGAGAGTTCTCGCTCTCGGTCCAAGGATCGACACCTATGCGAATATGATTTCCTTTACCTACTCTCCAGGCCAGACTATCCCCTACCATTGAAAATGAGGATATCATCACTTTCCAAATAATCAAACAGTGATGTGTTGACTTGTTTGGTGATACGATCTAATCTTCCACAGTATCTAGGAAGATGTATTTTTGTGTAACTACCTGCATCCACAAGATGGTGACTGAAATAAGATGCCAACAGACCTTTGCCACCAAGGCCTTGGAAAACAAAAAAATATTTTTGAGTCCCCAACCTCCCAAGGCTTTTGGCTTCGCAATACATTCCCATTTTGTCCAGGGTTGAGTATACTTATCCCTTGATCCAGACCAAATAAACCTAGAACAATTCCTTCTTATCTTTTCCAACACCCCCTTTGGAATCCAAGCCAGTGACATCCAGTATATTGGTATGGCTTCCAAAACAGATTTGGTCAGAGTGAGTCTGCCTGCTCTAGACAACCACCTAAAGCTCCAACCATTTAACCTTTTCTCCAATTTTGTCAGCAACCATTTCCAATCTTCTTTTATGTAGTTGTTCGACTTCAAATGGAGCCCCGGGTATTTTAGGCCTTCAAAAATGTCCTGGACTGTGAATGGAAATAGTCTTTGATAGGTGGCCACTTCCTCTCTATCCATCTCTGAAATAGTGATGGTAGATTTTTTAGTATTCATTGTCATCCCTGTAGCCGAGCGGAAGAGGGAGAGTATTCCTGCTATAATTTTTACGTCTCTAACCCTACCACTACAGAAAATGAGAACATTGTCCATGAATAATAGATGTGTGATCCTCAAACCAGGGGAAACCTGGATTCCTTGAAAATTCCCTACTCCTGTTGCATTATCAATAGCCTTACTCAATCCCTCAGCTACTAGTAGAAAAATAAGTGGGGAGAAGGGGCATCCTTGACGTAGGCCCTTTTCTGAAATGAAGAAGGGGGATGCAACCCCATTGATAAGGACTGCAAAAGATATCAAATAGATGCATGCCATCACCCACTTTATGAATGGGACTTCAAACCCGAGATGTGTAAGAAGAATTCGAATGTATGACCAATTCACATGATCATATGCTTTTGAAAGATCAATCTTTAGAATTGAACCCTTTGCTCTTGTTGTCTTTAGGCTATGTAGGCCTTCCTGGGCTACCCCTATTGCCTCATGAATATGTCACCCTTCTAAAAACCCAAGTTGTTCTTTGGAAATGGCTTCTGATAGTATGGGCTTCAACCGACGAGCTATGATTTTGGCAATAATTTTGTATATACAATTGCACAGAGAAATTGGCCTGAAGTCGTCAAAGGGATGAGGATCGTTCACCTTAGGAATGAGGGCTATAAAAGTTGAATTGAAAGGACTCTGAGTTCTGCCATTGGTTATAGATTCCTCAATGACTTTTAGTAGGCCTGCTTCGATTAGGTCAAAGAAACCCCTGTAGAATTCAATTGTCCATCCGTCTGGACCTAGACTTTTATCCTTCTGAAAGCTATGAAGAGTTTCTCTTAGCTTTTCTTCAGTGACCTCTACAAATAGATCTTGGTTCCCTTATTCTTCCACAAAGTTGGGAAACTATAATGTCAATTTTATGATATATGTTATGTTCACTCTCCTGTCCTCTTTGAATAAGGACTGAAAATGGCTTTTACCCATGTTTGTGATGCCTTCGAAGGAAGTGACGGATCTGCCCTCCTGATCCTTTAAGCCCCATATTGTGTTGGTTGCTTTCCGCCCCTTGGCATAGGCTTGGAGGAATTTTGTATTCTCATCTCCATTCTCAAGCCAGATAGCTCTGCTTTTGAGCCTCCACGTTTCTTCTTGATCCGCCAACAATTGTCTATGCTTAGCCTCGAGCCTCTTTAGATTGTCTCGAGAAGAGCCTGAGGTGAACCCAGAATCCGAATTTTGATAGATCAACTTCAAAAGTTCCTCTATACTTTAGAGTTCCTGTTCATCTTCTTTTTGTTTTGTTTTTTCCCACGGAATGGCCAACTTTTTCATTCTTTTTAGACTTGTCACGAATTGGATGGCAGTCGGACTACCCTCGAAATCCCTTATGTCAATCCAATTGGACTTGACCAAATTCTGAAAACTCTCTTCCATTAACCAGGAAGAGTTGAATTTAAATGGTGAGGCAGGATTTGAGCGCCACCTTCAAGTTCAAGCCATACTGGGGAGTGGTCTGATTCGCCTCCACTTCCAATCAATTGACAAAATTGGAATGGAAGCATCGCTAAAGTTTCTGAGATCAAGAAACAGTCTAACCTCTTGGCTACACAGGCCTCCCCTACCCTCATATTCCTCCAAGTGGGTAGTAAATTTAGTGGATCTATATCAATGAGACTGTTGGAAGACAATAGATGGTTGAAGAAGGCTTCTTGGTTGTCAGGGTGGGTCGAGGAGCCCCAACTTTCAGCTTCCCCTAGTGAGAAATTGAAATCGCCTCCTAAGATTAGAAAGTCAACCTTCAAGAGATCTTTGCAAAGCAAAGTTTCCCAAAAGGAGTCCCGGTCTGAATGAGGTCCATAAACATTGATTATTCTGATCTCCATACCAATTCCTTCCACCAGAAAATAACCTTCCAAATAGGAGTCAAAATCCCAAGAGTTTAAGAGCTTGATACTCCTAGATCTCCAACCTAAGGCTAGGCCACCCGACCTACCCCTGGCATACAACCCCAAAAAAATCGAACCTGGAAGAAGAGAAGTTAGAATCTTGGTGGCCATGACTTATCTGCTAGGGTTTCTTGAAAAATAACTACATCAGGCTGGTGTAGTGTTACCGACCGCTTTAGTGGGATTATTTTTTGGGACTCGCCAAACCCCTGCAATTGAAGGTGAGGAGTTTCATGGGGGAACCCTTACTGGGGATTTTGCTGCTCTAAGAGACCCTACAATTGACTTTTGTCAGTTTGAAGCAATATCAACTAGTGCTTGGGATCGAGCCTTGGAGAGATGAGAGTTTCTACCACGACCCTTTTTGGTCTTCAGGATCTCCGAATTTGGGTCGAGGCCTCTGTAGTTTGAAGTGGGTATGGAAATTGATCTATTACGGATTTGGAAACGAATAGTTGAGTCCTCGAACCCATCAAATGAAGATTCCTTAGATGACTAAGAAACTGGGGATCTAGGTGGAGAGTCCGGACGAAGAGAACAGTCGGCCAGGGACGAAAAAGGAGGGTGTGGGGGATTGGAGAAAGGAATTAATGTTGCATTATTTGGAAAGGGTAGATTCCAGAGAGAGTGGTTACAGTCAAACTTTAATTAATCCATTCACGGGATGGGATATAGAGAGATGCATACCTTAAAAGTTGTTGATCAAGTGTTGTGGAGTTGCCTCTTGGCATATCTTTGAACTCATTGCTTCCCTCACGACTAGAACTAAGGCCAATTCATCCCCCCCTGGAAATATGACCCATCAACCAATAAATTCAGAGACTCTACTAGATCATAAGACATAGTACCCACCGAGGCCAATCGCGAAGAGGGAGAGTTGACACCCAAATTCTCCTAACCCCCCAATCTTGTTCTGTTCTCTACAGGTGTCTGATTACTTGTGCACCCCCGCGTGGAATTATTGCATTCCTTAACAATATGCCCATACTCATGGCATCTCCTACATCAAAAGGGCACTCCTTCATAGTCTAGGATTTGAACCCTGGTCCTTCCCAAATCTCTCATATTAAGGAATTCTCGAAGCCCTTCTCAGATATTTAATAAGACTAGAATCCTTGCCACCAACATCTCTCTCGATTCTATGAATCCCATATCAGCTACCAAAAACTCCCGCAGAAAGTTCCCAATTGCTTAGAAGCATTTTTCTGACCAAAGGTGTGGAGGGAGACCTGACAGTCGAACCCATATTGGGATGGAGTCCAATCTCTCACTTGCTGCATCAAAAGTGGGGTTACATAACTTCATTAGAACCAACGAAGAATCAATTTACCAATGTTTTTGAAGAACAACCATAGCCTGTAAAGGCTCCGAGAAAATAATCATGAACCAACCCCTGGAGAGTCGATTGATTCTGGGCGGGGGTTGTATGTTGCACCCCAATTTGTCTTAGCCCAGGCCTTCATAGACTTCTCGCTAAATTGACGACCGTAAGCTTTCCCAACTATGGTTTTATTAGCCATCTCTGCCAACCCGGACATAGTTAGGTCATCTCCAAGTATGAAATTTGGGTTTACCTTGGAGGACCCAATACACTTATTTTGTTTCCTTCGCCTTGGCTCTGGAGCTCCCGACAAACCTTGGTCCATAATCAACTGTGTGTTTATTCTGGGCTCCCCACAAAAAATTGAATCCCACCCATTGGGATTTGAGGGTCGTAAATCGGAGGAAATAAACCCTTCCACTGACTCCTCATACAGTTGTTCTGGGAAGAAGCCTTGATCCACATACGGATAGACGAAGTCTGAGGCTGGACTGGACCCTGATCCAATGACAACCAATTTGTAGGCCCTAGAGTTGAACCCTCTAGTACCACTTATGGAGTGACCTTAGAGAAAACCACTGGCTCCCCCTGATTTAGGGAAGGGAGCACAGTCACTGTGGGATCCAAGAACGCCCATGAGATGTTTGTCGAGGGCGAGGAAGGGAAAAACCCACACTGAATAGGGGAGAAAGAGCCCTCAAGGACCAGAGGAGTTGGACCGCACTAAGAAGCAGAGCATGAAGATTGAATAAAGTTTATGAAACCCCTGGATGTTAAAACCTCGCCAACCCTAGCTTCCCCTCCCAACCAAGAAAGTGCTTTCGGTTCTGACCCAAAGTAAAAACCAGTTACCCTTGACAACTGAGAGAAGAAATCATTGCGAGTATCCGACGTATCTGCCTCCGCCAATTGTACCATATAGGAGTGAGTGGGGCTGCCAACTATCCTCATCCAGGGTAACAGTTTGCTCGGATCTGGAGAGTAACCCACAACATCATCATAGTTTGCCATTAGGATAAATCTGAGTCTATGCAAAATTACATAGGCTTAGCCACCAGAACTGACAACCCTTAACAAGAAACCCTTTGATCATCGAAATGTGGAAAGCAGGACTAAGGCCTGAGGCCTATAATCATAACTTGAATCTCATATGACCTTAGTTGCGGGCCGCAGGGGTCATCCTCATATCACATGGAGTTAGATTAATACTACACAAAACTTTACATTAATTTAACTTTAACTTTATAAATTGTAACTTTGCGTAATTTTCTATAGATCACAACTTTGCTTAAGTTCAATTTATTTTCATCTTATTTGACCATGAGGTGAACTAATACTCATAATATTCTTTACTCAACTCTATAACTTTCACATTTATACAACTCAAACTTTCACATTAATACAATTGAGATGTATTGAAAATATCATCTCCTTGCCATCATCGCCATACCTACACCGCCTTCTTCAACTATTGGAGAACTAAATATGGGTTCATTATTCTTTATTCAAGGGAGTAGCACACGAATCATCTTTAAAATCATTTAGAAAGAGTCATTCTATGGTTGTTTGCTTGAGAAGCTAGGGAGAAATTTGAACATTTTGGACCTCTCAAAGTAATCTTTTCAAACCAATGAATACCATTGTTTCCTATGATGTACTACCACTTGAAAGTTCCCATGTGCAAACAAATATCAAATTAATTAACATGCAACCATTCATTTAACCCATTCAATTAGTATTGGTTGGTTTTCTTAGCATTTCACAAATTAATACAACGACTACTTTTATCCACCTTCACCAGCGTACATTTTGTTGGGCATTGTGCTCACATAGGATATTATCTGAAACAAATTAATCTTTGTTTAGTGAGAAATTAATAACATATTTAATTTATTTGTCAATCCCCGCTAGCTCAATTGGTTAAGGTCTGGGTTTTGTTTGCTAGGTGACCCGAGTTAAATATCCTTACGATGAGTTTAGTCGAGAGGAGACACCCGAAAAACCAGCCATGTTAAGGGTTGGTGCGTCCTAGGTCGTGTGCGATCCCCAGGTGATTTTGACAGCTTAGATGCCCCTGGGTTGTGGTTTCTTAGCCAATGGTTAAAAATGTTGGTCCCGCAAGTTACAAACACAGTTCTAATTTTTTTTTTTTTTTTTTTTTGGCTATTTAACTTGTATATTGTCTATTGTGTTTTATGACGTAATGCCATTAATAAATAATATAGTACTTTTAGAACTATAGGAGAACTAACATAAACTAAAACAACTTGCTATTGTTGACATTATTTGAGGAGACGAGATTAAAATGTTGCAATGGTTTGAAAATGACAAAAAATGTCATAAACAAACATTTTACATAAAAGCTTGATTTGAACTTGGACTTTTCTTTCCAGTCATGAACTCCACACATTTTTGCAGCAATGGGTAAATGCAAAGCATTGATTAGAATTTTCTTTCCAATCATGAAGCAATGAGTAAATGTAGAACATTGATTAGCCTTGTTCTTTTGCTTTTTTTTAATCAATTCAAGGAACTCATATAGGGTTCAACCTATAGGATACATGTTTAGTCGCAAAAAATCCTATTGTGTTCAACCTAGAGGGTAGATATTCAATGGGCTCATGGCCCCCTGTGATACATGTTAGTAGTAGATAAAGTTATAGAGTTAAACTTGAGAGTTTATCTTCAATGGAAACCTACATGTCTAAGTGTTGAAATCCATATGCCACAAACTTTGACTGAATGGAATTGCTTCACACAGAGTCACAAGGGTGGCTACCTGGGATAGCAAGAATGGGATTTTAGTGCTAGAGTATAACAAAGAAAGCATTATTCCCCTCTGGAAATACCATTATTTGACATCAGAAACCTAAACACAACGTTCTTATTCACCTCTAAGGCCCACTTGGTTATGTGATTTAGCTTGACATGATTTTCCTCCGATAGAATACCATGCAAGAACTCAGTCTACATTGAGAGGATGTTATGGTGTTGTTCAGTTCATCATTCCCCAATAATACATCGATTCTCATTGGGCCTACAACACTTGTACAAAGAGGATGTGATAGTTACAAGCATAAACATTGATGGTTATTGCATCTACAAATACTAGAGATTTCTTCAAACTATTGGTGTTATAGGCAGCAACAATACTTATATTACTATATTTTGCAAACCAATTTTTAGATACCTAATTCTAGCGATTATGGTGTATTTTAAATATTATTATTGTTCATTTGGGAGAAATATGAAGAGTCATAGGTGAAGAGGAATGGCCACCAAACCTCTTGGAAGATGAAACCAAAGGTCATATCTCATTGTATTTATATGTGGCTCATATTAATAAAATTTATTCAAGCTTGAATAAATTTAATAGATTGAATTGTATTTATATGTGTTTTTAGATAACTCCATGATCTTGCCTACTCATTGCTTCCTTTTTCAATAGTTTGTTTGTTATATACTCCCTGGCGCTGCTTCCCTTCTTCGTCGCGTGGCCTTGCATGGGAACATTGAGATCTAAAGATTGAAGTTGTCCCTCCACACATTAACCATAAAGAGATATGGTAGGGAAACCCTAAACCTAATCCAACTATCACACATACAACTATCCCTTGCTTCATGGAAACCCTACTGTTAGGACCCTATAATGTACCTTTTTGCTACCATTACATCCTTTTTCACTCACATTTAAACTCACATTACCACCTTACCCTATCTTTCCAAAGGTATATAACGTCTCTTCTCTTTACTATATGTTTAATCTGTTTTGCATATAATTTTACATTATTCTCGTACTTAACCGTTGATCAGAAATATATAAGCGCTGAAACAGTTCGGACTGCAGATGATCATTGTTGTTTAAAGGCTCGTTGCTGAAACAGTCAAAAGCACTCAAACCCCGTGGTTGAAACAGTCCGTGGTCTACGATGCTGAAACAACAACTCACACAGGAAGAAGTTGTTACACTCTCCGCGATCTATGATGCTGAAACAACAATTCCAAAGCTGTTACACTGACCACAACAGCCGCACCTTGAGCCAGAATTAGCCATCGTTGCTGCGTGAGACCACATTGCTGAAACAGTCAGAACGCAAATCCCGTTGCTGAAACAGCCCGCGATTTGCGATGCTGAAACAACATACAACAACAATAACAAGAAGATAAATAAGGAAGTTGTTACTCCAGCCGCAACAACAACACCTCACTCAACACCTTTTCAACTATTGTAATAGCATTCTGTTACAGGAGACCAGGATATCCTACTCCAATATAGAGATTTGATCTGACTAAGAATATGATTTAGATGCGCACATGTAATTTGATGATCAAAATTGTATCGAGGGGATTCTCCTCTTTAAATAAGAGGAAATCATCATTAGAAATGACCTTCTTTTTGGCTAAGAAAGGATTTACAGAGAGGGACGTGTTTTACTTTAGACATTGTAACATGATACAGTTGACAGATGAATAAAAGATTGTTCTGAGCATTTCTCTCTAGTTCCTCTCGTTTCAGGGGAATCTTGTGAGAAGGGAGGGCCCACCTTCTTCACAAGATTCACCCATTAGCTTTATAGTGTGTTAGTGTTATTTCTGTTCATGCCTTGATTAAAATCTGTTTTGCTGAAACACTACTTTACTGAACTCTGTCTTGCTGAAACTCTGCTTTACTGGTTGTTACATTGTTTTCACATAATTCATGCTTGGGTAACTGTTAATCATTCTAGTTAGCAATCCTGTTTGGTGAATTTATGAAAGCGTGATAATCAGGGACAGGTGTTGAAGATTCCTGCTTGGGGAATAGGGTCATGTTCCCTGTTAAAAGATAGTTAGCCTTCAGTGTGTGTCAATCATTTCAATTAGCAATGAGTTCATGAAAGTGTGATGATCGGAAACAGGTGCTGAAGATTCTTGCTTGGGGAATAGGGTCATGTTCTCTATTACATAATAGTTGGTCTTTCCTTTTGAAACATCTTGAAGGATTTCTTTCCTAGGTTGTTATTTTCTTAATGTAATCCAGGATTCTTTGGATAGTTATCTCTTTAAACTTTGAACTCTGCGATTGGTAGGTTGCTTTCCTGTAATTCAAAGTAGAAGTTCAGTTTGTTCAAGGCAAAGTGTGATTAATGTATTTTTACTACAACTCTAGATTGCTTTTGAGATTGAGCATATACAATGCGTGATTACCTTTGAAATAAACAGACTTCCCTGGGTTGACAATTTATGTAGCACTTGATTGTTTAGTTAAATAAGCAATTACAGTGACCAACATTTTGGCGCCGTTACTGGGGAAGGTAATTATAGATTTCAAAAGCACTTATGATTTTTCAGATACAAAGATTGCATGAGAGGATGCGGAGACCCCAAAGACACTGACCCTACAGGTGGCAGGGGCAGAGGAAGGGGAGGAAGAAAGACTTATATTGACGAGATTATATCAAAATCTGACTCTGCTCCTCAATGACCAAACTCTCGGAAACCAAAGTCCCAACCTTCCTTTCAAGCAAACTTTGAAACGAGGAAAGAGGTTTGGAGTCCTGAGATAGTCGAGAAACCAGCAGGAAACATTGAGGACAGAGCAAGCGCAACAGGGGAGCAAACAGAAGAAAACATGGATGAGTACAATGAAGAATTGCATCATGAAGAACAGGCAGGTCCTGAAAGAGAGGTAAATGATGAAAACTCTTTTTCCACATTAGGATT